>JAJKFI010000011.1:18946553-19043510 GCA_029204185.1 Lerista edwardsae
GATTGATTGATTGATTGATTGATTGATTGATTGATTGATTGATTGATAAGGCAGTGATTCTCAAACTGGGGCATGGCAATGACCCTCAGGCCACGGGTCAGGGAAGGATCGTGCTGCTGCTGGAGGTGAAGTGTTTTTTACTTTTTTACCTAATCTATGCAGCTCAGGCCTCCTGGGGGATTTGGGGAGTCTAGATCCATCTCAGGGCTTCTTGCACCTCCAAGCAGATAAAAAAGGTAAAAATGGCCACTTTCAGTTTTGCAAGGAAAACAGGAACTGCTCTGGAACTCCCTTCTGAAATTGTTCATACGCTTCTCATTCCTGTTGTTTTTCTGAAGAACTATAAAAACTTTTTCTGTTAATTTTCCTAGTATTCCCTTATTGGTTATTTTTGTAAATACTGTGAAATTGTGGATGAGCGATAGCGATACAGAATTATAAAATGATGTAATCTGAACATTGGTTCATTTAGTTCAACTTCCCATAAAAAGGGATGTGGTGGTGCTGCGGGTTAAACCGCTGCTGCTGGGCTTTCTGACCAGAAGGTTGAGAGTTCGAGACCATGCAACAGAATGAGCTCCTGTCACTTGTCCCAGCTCCTGCCAGCCTAGCAGTTCAAAAGCACCTAAAAAATGCGAGTAGCTAAATAGGTACCACTTCGGTGGGTAGTGCTATGGCATATGGTCATGCCAGCCACATGACCACGGAAGCTTGTCCTCAGACAAATGCCAGCTCTACAGGCTGAGAAACAGATGAGCACTGCCCACTACAGTCGATCACGACTAGATCATTCGATCATGGGGAAACCTTTACCTTTTACCTGTTTCCCATAGTGGCCAGCTAGATGTCTCTAGCCTAGGAATGAGACCTAAAGGCAGATAGCTATCTGCTTTTATTTACTTACTGACTGACTCTCTTTTACTTTCACACAGCCTTTCTTATGCTGGCGCACGTGTCCAAGGCAGCTTACAATACCAGATAAATAAAATACGATATTTAAAGCAGATGTCTGGCATCTGAACTTGGACATAGCATGTAGTTGCCATGATTTATAGCCATTGACAAGAGTTTTCCTCCATGCATTGTTTCTCTGATTTCCCCTTTCAAGTAATTTAAACTAGTGGCCATAATATTATTATTTGTAGTTGTTGGGCTTTCAACAAAAAAACTTTTCAAAGTAGTGTACATAGCAAAAGGAGCATTTAGTGAATTCCATAAATGAGTGGTGTAGTAAAATGGATCAGCACCCTGCTGTTGGCCTTCTCCCTGCAGTATGCTTGCTGGAGTGCTAAAATCTGAAATCCAGAAGTTTCAGTGGGCGTTCCACAAAGTTGATGCCTATTATGATAATTCCTTAATGGCTGACATTCCCTTTGGGAAATTTGAAGTTCCTCCAATTCTAGGAGTTGGGTATACATTGTATAGCTCCCATTTGGAGGATCCCACTATGCAGCATATGATGGGTGCTGGCTTAGGGATGTCAGAGTTGCTGATGGACGTATTCTGTTATGGTGCTTTTGCGCAGGCATGATAGTACAGAGCTGACAAGAGCTAGCTGTTTTGACATTCTTACTTTCGAACAGATCTCTAGAAAACAACCTAGACACAACTTGGATACTTCATGCATTTCAAATGTTATTTTGAAGAACACATTTTACTTGCTATGATCTCAGCAGAATAACCTACTTGTGACTGGGGACAAGGTAACTGGTAGTGCCTTCCTTTAAACCCACAGGGCATTCTCAAAAGTATTTCTAGCATTTCAGTCCTAGTTAGGAAATAGAAAAGCTGGGAAATAGAACTGAATGAGGGAGGTGGGGTTGTCCTTAATCATCAAGCAGAGCATAACATCCCAGTTTGCAGGCAACAAGTAGCTGAGGTAGTTGGATGCTTCCGAAATCTGGACTCCCACAGGTCCTCCTTTTCACAGGAGAATGGGGGGGGGGATGTAGAATCTTCTTGGCCCTGTTGTGAATGTGGGTGGCAGCTTCAGTTTCAGAGAGCAATTTCAGCCATTACCTTTTACTATTTTAAGCTGTTTCTTCCTCAGTTTCTGCACAGCTGTATACAGTACATTGGAATAGTTGTGGTGAATACCTGCACACTAAGTGCTTCTTGTTCCTGTTTCTAGTGCTACCATATTGCTCCTGAGGGAGGGGCAGAAGCCTTATTTTCACTATTGTGATGGAATAGAACAGGAATATTTCAGGCACATGATTTTTGCTGCTTTCGTTTTGTTGCAATGTTCAAAGCTGCTCTGTCTAAAGAAGCCAGTACAATGCTTGAAGTCCAACCAAGGCAACCAGGGTGATTCTTATGGACTTATTGAATAAGTGGAATGGGTGATACCAGCTAAAAGCAGGAGCAGTTGTCAGCTTCCCTCTTCTTATTTTGGTTTGAAGATTAGCTAGAATGATTTTTTTCCTTTTAAAGCTGCCGTTAATCTCATAACCTGAGTGTTAGTTTCAAATGTATTTTTTCATAAAATGAAAACTGTAGGAAGCATGGGTTGCAATTGTGATCTACAGCATTTCTGAGGTGAGGGGAAGCCTACAGAGGGGTCCTGGTTCCCTGCATACTTTGGAGGGCTAGTGCACTCCCTGGTAAGTCTTTAAAAAGCCCCTCTTTCCCTGGCATCAGTGTGATTGCAGGAGTGCTGCTGCCACTTTTAATGTTGTCTTTCCCTTAAGGGGGCAGGCTTCCCAGCCTGGGGTGTTGCAAGCTTCAGTGTTCTTCCATTCCTTTCTTTTTGAAGAAGTCTTTCTCCTCTGATCCGCCTATCTCTGCTGTGTAAATTTTCATGCCAGAAAGCTGTTGGAAAGAGTGACATCCAGAAAATGTCCTAGGATTTTCCTAAGCTTTTGAAAGAATAAGAACCCAGTGATGATTTGAAATTGGGCTGTGGTTTGTGAGAGGAGAACGAAGTTAACACTCAACTTGAGAGTAAAGTTTCTGGGGAATTGCTAATTATACAGCATTCTTTTTTAAAGCAGGAGGTGTGAGAGATTCATGTACCAGTGTTGGATGGTGGGTTGGTTATAAATGTTGGGGAATTACAAGGCAGCTTCTTCCTATTAGCCTAAATCTCCAAGAATGTCCTGGTTCCATTTTGGAGGTTTGTTCAGAAGTTGGAAAAGCTGACTCTTGCCATCTTAGTGCTGTTGCTCCTGCATGATTATGCTAGAACAGATGGTGTGCGCCTGAGCAAAAGCATTGATGCAGAAGTCCTTAAGTTGGGGACCCATTGTGTAACCAGACAAAAGCTGTGCCTACTGTGGCATTGCTGCCCCTTTTCCCTGTTACTCAGCTAGATTCTTGGGAATTGACTTACTCAGTTCAGTCAGGGAAAAATGAGTTCACCCTGGCTGCTCGCACCACTGCATGCATTGCAGAATTAAATAGGACTAGGGCTTTCTGTGCTTGACTCTAGAACAGTGAAGCCTGCATCTGTGTTCCCTCCAAAATGAAGTTTCCTCTGTGCTGCAGGTGAACTCCCCCCTCCCCCAGGCATTTGGCTACTATATGCTGCTGAATTTGCAAGAGCTTTCACCAGCTGCTTTTCAAGCTCTACTATACAGCAGGGGTGGGTGTACAACAAGCTTGGATTCTGCCCTCAGCAAAACTCATGTGAATTATCAATAATTCAGCTGATGCAGCCTTTTATTCAAGTTGTTCTTAGTATGATATTTTTGTGAGAATTGGACCATGGTGTCATGATTTGTCTACAAACATGCTCCCTCTGTATTAATAACTTGAAATGGTGTCTTTTTAAGTTGTTCAGAACTCTTCAAGCAAAATTTGGCCTAAATGTGGGGGCCAGCTTCTTTTTGCTGAACATTTTTCAGCCTTGAATTGTAGCCTGTGGGTAAGACGTGGCTGGTGAGGGGAGAGGGACTTGGGTGGTAGCTATTGGAGCAGATAGATGGGAACATGGCGGGGGGAGATGTGAGTGGAGTAGAGTTGGCAGACATCCACACTGAAGAAAGAGAAATTGAATGAACTGAAGAAGCTGGCAGCAGAGTGGGTGGACATTGGGGAGGAGGCTAGGGAAGAGAGAGAGAGAGAGAGAGAGAGAGAGGGAATGAGAGAGCGCGTGCGAGAGAGAGCCACCTGTTGATGGGAGAAGGGTAGACTGAAGGAGACAGTTTATTCATATTTGTCCTTATTGTGTGGAGGGATGAGAAACTGCAGGAGAAGTGCTCCTCCTTACTTATTGGCCACAAATGCTGCTTTAAAGTTAGTTGTTTTGTTTTTGCACCTAGATTGTGAACCGGCACGGCCCTGAGGCGGATAGACATTTACTACGCTGTCTATTCTCGCATGTGGATTTCAGTGGCGATGGTAAAAGCAGTGGCAAAGATTTCCATCAGGTAAATATTTGTTTAGAATTGCTAATTAGTTGGTTCATGTCTTTGTTTTTATTTGTACCCCACAATGCTCAGTTCACAAAGGGACTCCTGTACTGCAATTCCTGAACATTGATACAGTAAAAATAGTTTTGAAACTTCTCACTGATATTGACACAAATTAAAAACACCCTGTAGGTGTACAATATAACAAAAACGAAAACAAGAGCCTTTTGCTTTCTAGCAGTTTGCAGGCTAAAAGGAATGTCTCTGCTAGACTGTGATGTCCAGACAAGTCAACTTGAAGAGAGTTTCAAAGAAAAGTCACCACAGAGTCTGATTTAACTATCCCTGTTCGTGGTTCCACAAATATAGAAACCACAAGCAAGGTCACTTGTAAAGATCTAGCCCCCCCCCCCCTCCAGTACCAAGTATATGACTTTACTTGGGTCATCCCATGAAAATTCTGAAAGAACTCAGTATTTTGTTCTTAGGAGTTGTGGAAATGGGGAGTTATCTTCAGATTAAAAAGTATCCCAGAATAAGATCATTCAAAGTATTCTGATGGTGCTGATCTCACATTTGTAGTAGAACAAAGCACTGAATTGTACGTCTTCTAGCCATATTGTATTCTTTAAAAAATTACCCTCTTGCTACAGCACTTGTCTTTCCTTTCAGACTCAGTTTCTGATCCAGGAGTGTGCGTCATTGATTACAAAGCCAAACTTTATTTCAACACTATCCTATGCTATTGAAAATCCTTTGCACTATCAGAAGGTTTGTATGCACTTCTTCTTTTCTGAAGATGCCCTAGGCAGCAAGCATGTGACTTTCCAGGAAAGGATCTAGCTGTATATTTGAAAGTAAACTAACTTTGCTATGTAATGGTGAG
This sequence comes from Lerista edwardsae, assembly GCA_029204185.1. Lineage (NCBI taxonomy): Eukaryota > Metazoa > Chordata > Lepidosauria > Squamata > Scincidae > Lerista > Lerista edwardsae. The sequence continues at coordinate 18,951,792 of JAJKFI010000011.1, forward strand.
CATTTGTATATTAGGCTTACTGGAACTTTAACTTTAAGAACTGGAAACTAGTGTTTTGGCTTGAGAGAAGCCTGGCTGTTTGGAGGGCAGATGCAGTTATCTTGAAAACTGAGAAGTACTGTAATGAGACTGTACGTGGGTGTGTTTTTGTTTTGATCTATAGCAATGTTATGCTGCAGTACACTTGCTTTTCTTGGCACAATATTATCTTCCTAATCAAAATTGCGAACATAACCTCACGGACAAACTGTTTTTCTTTCAGAGTCTTAAGCCGTCACCTCATCTTTTCACTCAGCTGAGCAAAGTTATCAAATTAAGCAAGGTTCAAGAGGTGGGTTAGTCCCTTCCATTTTGACATATTAAGCATCTCATCATGAACTGGCAGGTTGTGTGGGCATAATCTTAGGCAGGCTGGCAGTGTATCACCATGTTAAACAAGCTGTGGCAGAATTTCCCTTTTGCTTCCTGTTTAGCTTTTATGACTTGATGATTAGGCTGGCGTGAATTGGGCTGGCAAGTTGCATTGTTGCATTTTATTTCCGGAATGTTGCCCTCCAAATGCCTCTTCACCTTATAAGTAGTGTTGATTGTTAGCTAATGCTGGGGGAATTGGGCTGGCGGAGTGTTTGAGGGTGGGGCAACAGTGTTCAATCCTGGAGCTTTTTCTTGGGTTGGTTTAGTCATCGGCCAGTGATCTATGTATTAAGTGGCTAAATGGACATCTGTACTCATAACTTCTCTCTGTTTGTTTGTAGGTTATTTTTGGCCTTGCTTTGCTGAACTCTTTCAACCCAGATCTACGAGTTTTTGGTAAGAAATTTACTACACACATGCTAGGTTTAGGGGTTATACAGCTTATACAGGCACCAGCACTTTCATCTTCATCAATCAGTTCTAAATAAGTTGAAGAATCAAAGGGCTGTAAGGGAACCATAACATGATTTGCAATAAGGATAATTCTCATCGTATTCAATGCTTATGTTCTGGAGAGAGGGACCCCCTCCCCCGATCTCATAAAACTCTCCTGTTCCAGAGAATGATCTGAAGGCGCATAATATAATTTCTTGCTCTATTTTGCTGTGTAAACCATTTTATTACTTACTTTTTATTGAAAAGTGGTATATAAGTATTCCTTATAATTATTCTATCAGAATGCCATTTAAATGGGAGACCACTTGGGAACCGTATGTAAGCTGCTCTGAGTGCATTACATAAATCTAGCAAAATTGGGGGACCAGACTAAGTGTAAAAGAGCGGTTTTATATGTCACCTTCATTAAACCGTGCAATTCTTGCTCAAACCGGTATTTTAGGGTGATTATTTTGCACCTCTAATAGACGGAAATGGGTTTATGTTTAGTTAAAGTGGCCTGCTTCTTCAACGTACAATTTGATTTGGAGAACTGTTCTCCATGTGTGATACGCTTTGAAGCTCTGAAGAGCATGACTTGAACTCCTAGCTTTCTAATTTGTGAAGTTCTTTTCCCTTATTTTCCTGCCTGCCTGAACTACCCTGAAGGCTAAATTGTATTGGAAAACACATGTTGGTGTTCTCAGGGTGTCCTCAGTAAGTCACAAAGCAGTTGGTCTGCAAGTGATCACCCAACCCATTAGGTTGATCTAAACTATTCCTCTGTATTTATTTAAAAGATTTTTACCCCGCCTTTTCTCCATTGAGGGGACTCAAGGCGGCTTACAAAATGAAATAAAACAGCATTAAAACAATATCTTAAAAACATTAAAATGATATCATTAAAATAACACAGAAGTCAGGATCACCAACATTAAAAGGCCATTACATTAAGATAGCCAAACATTCATTTAGACACCTTTTGAAAAAGAAAAATGTTGAGGCCCTGCTGAAAGGTCTCCAGAGAGGTAGTCTTTCTTAGTTCAAGGGGAAGGGAGTTCCCTAAGTAAGGGGCCACCACCGAGAAAGCCCTGTTCCTAGCTGCCACCCCCCTCACCTCACCTGGTAGCAGCATGGTCAGGAGCCCCCCCCCCTTGATGACCTAAGAGGGTGGGTAGGATTATATGGAAGAAGGGGATCCCTCAAATACCCTGGACCCAAACAGTAAAGGGCTTTAAAAGTCAAAACCAGCACTTTGAAGTCAGCCTGGAAACGAATCGGCAGCCAGTGTAGTCACTGCTGGAGCAGCAGCCCGACTGAGTCAAACTGACGTGCTCTAGCAACTACCCGGGCCGCTGCATTCTGCACTTGTTGTAGTTTCTGGACTGTCTTGAGAGACAACCCCACATAGAGCATGTTGTAGCAATCTAACTTAGATGTTGTGAGGGCATGGGTCACTGTGGCCAGGTTTTCCTCGGTTGAGGTAAATTTGAAAGTGAATATTACGTAATATGTGAATCCTTTATAATGTCTCCTTTGGCATGATGGTGTAACTGTGGCTTTAATAAGGCCAGCCAGGATGTAGGTGGTATGACAGAACTGAAGTGAACAGGTACATACACCGAACAGGTACACACACCAAGCAGAATCCAAGTAGAGCAAAGGAAAGAGAGTGCCAGGGAACAGCCAGGATGTTGACCAATATACCAGTTGCCTCTTCTAAAAGGACTGCTTGGAAGCTGTCAAAGAACGCAGGGCAATTCAAGGTAGACTCAGGTGAGGTTGCTTGCCAGGAACTGCATAATTTTCGGACAAGCTGCTTGTGTGATTGCAAATTGAGCTATGTTAGGCTTATGACGATCAGAGCAGTGGACATAGCATTTATAAATCTGAAAAATTATGATCAGAGCAGTGGACGTAGCACTTATAAATCTGAGAAATTCCTTTGATTATTCCATGTTTTCTGAAAGCAGTTTGGTTAATTGTTCATCTTTTTTTTTAAAGCTGCTCAGTTTATTAAACAGAAGCTTCCTGATCTCCTGCGTTCATACATTGACGCGGACGTCAGTGGAAATCAAGAAGGTGGCTTCCAAGATATTGCAATAGAGGTCTTGCACCTCCTCCTCTCCCATCTTCTTTTTGGCCAGAAGGGAGCCTTTGGGGTTGGACAGGAACAGATTGACGCTTTTCTCAAAACCTTGCGTAGAGGTAAGAAGTACATATCAGTACTTATCTTGGAAACTAAGACTTCGGAATAGACTCAAAAACAAAGTTCTCTCTCTTTTTTTTTGGAAAACCTTTGTTCAAGTCTATTCTGAGTGAGGTAGGTGGAGGGTGCTATATTATCAACACTTAGTGTATATTTTGTTTGCATCTTGTCCTCCCCAAAGAATTTTGTGTTCTAGGCTTGTAGCAAACTGGTGAAGATGAGAATTAGTGATGCCCAAGGCCAGTTGTTGCTTTTCAGTTGAGCATGGGTTTGAATGGTATTTCCACATCCACACCCAATTCTACCTGCTGCACAAGTTCTAATATATAATGATGGGGACCAGGCTTCTTTCCTGTCACCTGTCACTTTGGCATGTGGCAGTGTCTTGCATCAGAATGAAATTCCAGAATAATCAAGAGCTGTATGTATTTTTTTCGGAAGCATGATTCAAATAGGAAAAGATAGCTGAACTTTGAACTACTGATGTTGTATCCAAAGGAATCTTGACTAAGTACCGTAGAAATTAATGAAACAAATTAATTGTAAGTTAATTTTCAGTTCATTGATTTCAGTGATCCCTAATTAGGTTTTACTTACTTTGGATACAGCCTATATCTTGAAACTCCAGATTAACCACCTTTATGGTGTTGAGTAAGCTTTGCAGAATCAATAGGTGTTGCAGAGTTGAGATGTTTTCAAAGTGGTGACTTAGCAGTAGTCCTACCCATAAAGGAGCATGATGCCTACTAGACCATTGGGGACTAAAATAAATTACTTCTCATAGGGTACTTCTCATTTTTTTGGCACCTTTCTATTCACAAGTTTATTACCATATGCAATAATACCTTCTAGAATGTTATAAATACTTTTCTGGAAAACAGAGTGCTATATGAAGTAGCACAATAGACAATAACTGGAGCACTGTCATAGTGCAGATGTGGTAACAGTACTTATTCCCAGGGCATTAGGTGGGAGTCTGCTGTGTAAATAACCATCACTGCTGTCACCTCTCCTACATGGCAGCAGCAGAAGACAATATGAAGAGCCATGTCCAAGAGGATGAGCGATGTTGCGACTCCTCCATGGAAACTACAGGCTTCTTGTTGAAGGAGATGTCTAGGATAGTTTTGCCCATTTTTTTCTTAAATGTTCTTGAGTTTCTTTCCTGGTAGCAAGCAGCTGGCGTTGTGGTAGCCAAAATGCACTGTTAGTAGATGCAATGCTAGCCAGAGTATACAGCTTGAGTTAACTGACTGGGCACAAGCCCAGGCAGCAGTATTTTTCTGCACCAAGCTTTTGAATGGTTTTATGGATTTTAACCTTTCTTCTTTTCTTATAATTCTGTAAAAATTACACCCACGGTGAAGAGCACTATAATGAAACAGTTTTCAGAAGCAGTGTTATAGGTGGCATTACTGTAAGACGATTTTTGTAAGTGTCTAAAATAAGGATGCCAGTGCGGGTTTTTGTTTATGTACTGTATTTGATCATTGTAAAATGCTTAAGTGCTCTGGGCTGTTAGATTTTCCCCAGGAACGTTGCCCTGTGGTGCTTGCACCACTCCTCTACCCTGAAAAACGGGACATTCTAATGGACAGGATCCTGCCTGATTCTGGAGGGATAGCAAAAACAATGATGGAGAGTTCTCTGGCAGACTTCATGCAGGAAGTTGGCTATGGCTTTTGTACAAGGTATGTACATTCTTTCACTGAGACTAGGACAAGTATTAAGTGTCATCATGCAATTTCTTGAGTATACTGGGCGAGATATTGTCTTTTTGTGAAAGTGGGACAGAAACCCACTATTTTGTCCTTAAGATAGCACTGAAGGTAGCAAACCTTTGCGTCTGTCAAGGCTGCTGGAAGTCTTTTGCAAAGAGCTTGGTTGTTTATGAACAATTCATTTATGTTCTGAAGGAGATGGAGTCAGCTTTGGGAGCCACATCACTTATGATGGCAGAATGATGGAACTCTCATAGATCTCTGTTTTGCAGCATCCTGTGTTGTTTCTGGAGCTATGATACACATTCTGAATAACAGATAGTTGCATTATTTGCATGGAAAGATGGGGTACACGTATTTTAATCTAAAAAGTATATCATTTTGCCACAACCTTGCATGGCAGTAAGCTAATGGGGGTGACTGCTGAGATGTGAAATTTCAAATTTACTATCTTTAAAATTTAGTGTAAGAAGTAACCTGAAAATACCTGACTGTTCTGTTCCGTCTCCACACCCAGAACTTACTAAACTTTTGCCCTATGTAAAGAGAAATCATGTTCTTATTAATCCTTGAGTGTCACCCTACCTAATTGGAAGAAGTTAGTTCAGTTGTACACTGGCCATTCTCATTAGTGGTAATTGTTATCATTATTATCATTGAAGTTGAAATGCTGCTTACAGAACAGAACTGAAATCCTTGGGACTGTCCTTTTAAGCAGTATTGATGGCATAGCTATCTTCCAATCTGATTTGCCTGCTCAGCTTGCTGTCTTCTGTTGATACCTTGCTTGAAGATATATTGGATTGGTGGTGAGAGGGTGAATTCTATACATTAAAAGCAAAATGTCTGAGAAATTTGGTGCATTGTCCCCATTTTAACCATGAATGCCCTAGAACAACCTTTCTGATGAGCAGTTTGACCTATGCCTTCTACACTTCCCTCTTTTTCTACTTTAAACTCTGCTTTTAATGAGTAGCATTATCTAGTGTGAGTGAATGATTTCATGGTCTAGGTGTGAGCCTCACTAACAGTGCTTAAAATTGATTGACTTAGCAGAGAAATATCAAACCAAGCTTTATGGTGGCCAATGTATTTTTGTATACAATCTTGTATTTTTAGTGTTGAAGAATGTCGCAACATTATCACACAGTTTGGTGTTGGAGAGGTTACAGCTGCCCAGGTTGCCAGGGTATTAGGAATGATGGCTCGAACACACTCGGGATTGACAGATGGCATTTCATTACAGGTCAGTGTCTTTAAATTGTCAGCAATGCTGCATGATTGTATTTGGGATCCAACTGAACTGCCTTCATTGGTGGGGGTGGACTGAGATCTTGTAGGTCCCAGCTCTGATTCTAGGAGCAGAGCTCCGGAGTAGTATAATGGGATTTTGCTGTGTAATTGTGAGTGGAATGAATGACTGAAAGGTTAACATGACTTCAGTGGGAATTGACTTTTTGTAGAAGAGAGTGGAGGAACTGGTACCTGGTCTCCAACGTTCCCCATTTGAATCCTGTAGAATTTATCATCTTTTAAAGCTTATGAGACATTGTGGTTGAGATGGCAGCTCACAAGAATAGGTACTAGGATCCTGCAGTCAGTGCTAGGATTTTGTGTAAAACCTGTGTATCTCTTCTGTATTCCAGTGCCACTATACAGTGTCTGGACATGGAAAAACCTAGCTATTGATGGTCAACAACATTTTCTATTTTCTTCCACCCTGTATGTGCAGTAAAGTTAGATCAGAGTGCAGGAAGGTTTTAATTTTAATTTTGTGTTATTACCTATGTTCAAAACAGAGAAAAATGTTTAGATTTAGATCAGTCTTTGGGTCCAGTTGAATATTGATGTAAGGGCTTAAGGATTTCTTATCTCTAATAATACAAGAAAATGGTAAAGTGCTAGCTCCATTTTTCTAAATCAGCTTACGTAATTGTCATAGTTGGAAAGACTTCTGAACTCTTAGCTCTGTTTCATTTGCAGTCCATCTCTGCTCCTGGTAGTGGAATTTGGAGTGATGGAAGAGATAAAAATGATGGCACGCAAACCCATACATGGAATGTGGAGGTTCTGATTGATGTCCTTAAGGAGCTGGTAAGTTGATCATAAAATGCCCATTCAGAATGGTATTGCTTTGCATACAAAGGATTTCTTGTAGGATCATCATTTCTGTGAAGGAAACTGCCTGTACATTATCAAGTTTGGTTAGTGCATATCTTTTACTACATAGTTATGCAGTTGGAACTACTGATTGGAAAGTAATTTATGTAAGTTGTGACTGTTACTGAACCCAACTGGATGGTTTTAACCAAAGAAATTTTTTTTACTAAATCATTGACACCACATCTGAAACTTGAATGCTTGGTAGGCCTCTGGGGAAATTATATTTGCTCAATAGTCACAAATGAATAAGCAGTTTACTCACAAATCGGTTGGCAGAGGGAAAGATACTTGAACGCTTCTCTGGAACTTGTCTTAACAGGAAAATATTAGGGGCCGCCTCCTGACGAATTCTACACATCTAAGTAATACAATACTGCTGCTTGCATGTGTTTCAGTAGTATTCTAAACTTTTAGGAGACTGTATTTGTCTTCATGTTTGGTTGCTTCTGTGCAGTCTTGCTTTTGTCTTTTTTAAAGTAAAGCTGTTGTGAGGCAGTTTGGTGCCAGCAACTGAATAAATAAATTCCCAGTGGATGCAGTTGTTAAGCATTTTCAGTCTTGGAGAGCATTTTACCGTCTCTTGGGCAGCAATCCTATGTATGTACACTTTCCTGGGAGTAAATATTTCCTATTGAATACAATTGGACTTGGTTCCGAATAGCCATGCATTGGATTGTGCTGTTAGTGTATTTGTGAGCGGAGCACATTGCCTTGTAATTAAGTACGCAGAAGTTTTTAATCTGCAGAAATTTGTATTGGCCTGCTTAAGGACTGAAAAAAATTGCGCAGTTGAAAGCTGGATTTGGGCTGAGGGGATTTTTTTTTTACCATAGAGTATTTTAGTATGAAATGTGGGAGAAGAAATACTGGGATTAATATAGGAACGTCTGTCCTATTACACCTTCATTTTTTATGTTGACACAGAACAATTGAGGAATATTTGAGGAATGGGAGATAGAAATGCTTCAGGAGCAAAAAGACAAGTCTATTCATAAATTAGGAGGTTCTACGAAGTCTTGAGATTGTTTCCTACTACCTCAAAATACTTCGTTTTTATTAGAAGTCATATAACAAATTTGTAATATGTATTTTTATGCAAAGAATGTGGCTCCTATTTCTGTACATTACTGTATTCATAACCTGTCCCAATTCTAACCCCCCTCTAATTTAATCCATTAACAGTGCGATCCTATGCCTGTTTACTCAAAAGCAAGTCCCATTGAACACTGTGGGACATACTCTCAAGTAAGTGTGCTGCCTTAGTTAATGGATCTTAAGCTAGTGGTCTCCAACCTTTGCATCACTCAGGCTCATTTTTTTCTGCCTTTACCATAAATGGTCTTAAAAGTAAGCTAATTATCTTTAGGTTTATTCTGAATAGCCATGCATAGTTGCATTAATCTTATGTGCATTATTCTGAATCAGTAATCGCTGATCAACTTTACAGCCTTGCAGCTCCATTTAAAACAATCCATTCACTGCATTTCTCTTGGTAGCTCCAGCAAATGTCTCCTTCAACCTACATCTCTTTGCTGTTGCTTTGATAGCCATCTGAGCAGAGTGCTCCAAAGCTTGGTGAACCACGCAAAGCCATACAAGGCAACGTGCAGGCTGAAAAAGATCTGCAGCACATGTATTGAAGAACAAGGAATTTGCCTTGGAAGCTGGAGGGGGTCATAATGATAGACAAAGTCTTATGTTGGTTTGCAAAATCAATAATTTTTTTTTTTGCTGGTGGCCAGTGTGGAAAATTTGCAGATGTTAGAAGTCAGTCAATCAGTTGCAGGGAGGAGATTCAGCCTCTCCTGTTTGCCCACGTAAAACAAGTTCTTGCATAAGTCATTTGTTGAAATGTTATCGTTCATTGATATTTCTAATACTCATTTATGAGGAAGGCTGGGTAATATATATGATTTGCTTAATACAGCAGTGGCCAACCTGCAGCATAGCACGTGCCACTTTTTATGTAGAGAATCTTCAATGTGCCACTCTACCTTAACGTTGCTTTTTGCGATTACAATAACTAAAATAGAGCCTCCAAATTCAAGGGCAAGTATCTCAAAGTGCCAGAAGATACAGAGCAAGAAATATGTCCTATCGACTTTCTCTCCTGTCCATCGTTCTTTTCCTGCCTTTCTCCTCATTTTCCAACCAGAGGAAATCAAGTAGAGTAGGTCTGGATGCCCTGAATGTGCCCACTGCAGCATTGGGGGTATGTGGTGTAAGGAGTAGCAATGAAATCAAACAAATCATAAACTTGCTGCATAGCAGTGTTTTATTATTTATATGTTGACTTTGTGTGTACCACTCAAAATGTGTCAGTGTGCCACATGTGCCATGGGTTTGCCACCCTTGGCTTAATATGAGGAGGGTGTAAACAAATCCAATTAGTGCAGAATGCGGCTGCCCATGTGGTTGCTGGGGCTTGTCGGTTCAACTGTCAGGCCATTGCTTCGGCGACTGCACTGGCTGCCGGTTCCTTTCCGGGCCCAATTCAAAGTGCTAACCTTCAAAGCCCTTTACGGCTTAGGTCTGGGGTATTTGAGGGACCGCCTCCTTCCATATAATCCTACCCGTACTCTTGGGTCATCTGGGGGGCCCTTTTGACTGTGCCCGCCACCAGGAGAAGTAAGGGGGATGGCAGTCAGAGATAGGGCCTTTTCGGTGGTGGTCCCCTGACTTTGGAATACCCTCCCCTTAGAATTAAGAACTGCTCCCTCTTTGGCAACATTCCGGCGGGGGCTGAAGACTTTTTTATTCAAACAAGCCTTTAACTGTTGACAGGCAGGCTGGCATTTTTTACATTCTGTCTTTTTAAACTGGGATCCACGGGACTTGTTGTTTTTTATTTTTACTGTATTTAATATTTGTTTTTAATATTGTTTTAATTGTACATATTGTGGTTTCCTGTACTTCTTTTTAATGTTGTAAGCCACCTTGGGTGCCCTGGGGCAGAAAGATGGGATAGAAATTGAATAAATAATAGTAATAAAAATAATAGAAAACGGCCAATATTAGTGTAGAATCCATAGTTTTCGGGGTAGCTGAGATGAATGGTGACACTCCCAATGCCTTTTAAGTCCAAGTTCAGCCCCGTGAGAAGGGGTGAAAAGTAAAATGTCCAAAATCACCGACATTCGTGTCAAATCCATAGTTTTCGGGGTCTATAAGCTGATGGGTGACAGTCCTGATGACATTTAAGCCCAAATGGAGTCGAATAGAACGAATAGAACACTGTAGAGCCTTCTGGAAATTTTTAGAAATCATTCTGGAGTCTGGGACTCCAATTAAATCAAATACTTGCCACGTGACCAGGTGTAGTCACTGAGTACAAGTCTATTGATACCGTAGTAGATGCCTATGAGGTTGTCAATTTCCCATCAGACTTCCTAAACTCACTTGATCCGGCTGCATTGCCACCACATCGTGTTTTACTTACAGTGGATCTCCAATTATTTTACTACGGAACTTCGACCCGCCAAAACTTTGCAACGGCACAAGGCTGTGTGTCAAGAAGATGCTGGGTACTGTAATTGAAGCGACTATCTTAACAAGAAAGGGAGAGGGTGAAACAGTGTTTATCCCACGGATAACACTCATTCAGACGGATCTCCCTTTTCACTTTAAGAGATTGCAATTTCCAGTGAGACTTGCATTCTTGAATCATGATCAACAAGTCACAGCGGCAGTCTATTAAGTACTGCGGAAGGATTTGAGATTGCTGTGTTTCTCCCACGGACAACTTTATGTTGCTTGCTCAAGGGCGGGTTCACCCAAGAATTTATGTATTCTTGCTCCTGGAGGTGAAACTAAAAATGTTGTTTATAATCCAGTTTTGAGTTAAATTAATATTATAGTGAATTTGTAAAAGATTTCACTTTTTAATTTTTATACTGTACTTATACTTTTAATTACCTGTACATAACACTATTTCGATTTTACACTATAGATAGAATTCATTCCTTTTCCTGTCTAATAGAAGCTTGGGATGAATAAATACCTGGGCAACGCCGGGTGAGGACCAGCTAGTGTAAAACTAAAAATTAACATCTGCTGTTGGGGTTAGGGAAGGGAAGATAGGCATCTCAAACAGCTTTATGGAGACATGGAAGGTACAGGATGCCATGTTACCTTTAATTTTCTGTGGTGAGAAAAAAATGATGTATTAACCGATATTCTTGTGTATTTCGTTGAAACTCTTAATTAAAAGAGGGGCAGCCCAATGCTGAGCCGCTCGGCTCTCGTAGGAGCAGCAGTAACAAAATGGCTACTGCTGCATCCTGTGGGTTTCACCCTCTCCCCTTGGGGAAAGGCCCAGTCTTTGCTGGCTGTTTTCCCAACAGAGACTCAAGCAGCCTCATGTTGAGTGCCTGGTCCAGAGTGGGACATAGGATCTGGCAGTGGAAGCCACCATCGGGTTCACTCCCTGTGCTGGCCTGATCCTCCCCCTGTCCAGTTCCACCCTCTCTCTGCCTTTCCCCTGCCCCAAAAGCACTCACCAGTTGCCTGTGCTGCTGGAGTGCCAGCAGCCCGTCTTTTTGGTACTCAGGCATGTGCTAGCCCCAGTCCAGTGCTCCCTCCTCCTATGGTATTGGGAGGATGCTTTGTGGCATGTTTGCGATATTTTTAGTTGGCAGTATACACATATCGCCTGTGATAAGGACCTTTGGATTAGGCCTTTGAATTACACTCTTATGTAAGGTAAAGGTTTCCCCACGACCGAATGGTCTAGTCGTGACCGACTGTAGGGGGCGGTGCTCATCTCCGTTTCAAAGCCTGTGAGCCGGCGTTTTTGTCCGATCATGGTGGCCAGCATGATTCTACGCCGTAGCGCACGGAACGCCGTTACCTTCCCACCAAAGTGGTCCCTATTTATCTACTTGCATTTTAGGTGCTTTCGAACTGCTAGGTTGGCAGGAGCTGGGACAAGCAACGGGAGCTCACTCCGTCACGCAGTCTCGAACTCCCAACCTTGCGGTTGAAAGCCCAGCGACAGCGGATTAACTCGCTGCGCCACCACGTACCACGTCCCACTCTTATGAGCTCATGTCAATTTCCAGCAGTCCAACTTATTTACTATGTTAAAACATTTTCATAATATTAAGAGAAGAAATGTGGGTCTGACATAAATGTGAGTCTGCCTTCACTTTGGTTTAGCCTCGATAACTTGTGTTAAGGAAGTGATTTGTTGGGGAAAATTGCATTCATCTGTTTTGTCCAGCAAAGTGTCTTGCTTTTGTGTTATCAAAACATAAAAGCAAGACACTTTGCTGGACAAAACAGGGCTCGTAGACATAGAGGAGATACTAGCAGCTGTGACTGGGAAAGATGTTCTACTGGGTTGTGTAGGAACAGGTGCTTTCCCCCCCCCCCACTAATTTTTGGGAAAGACACCACCTTAAAGAGTATCTCTTTACTCAGCTGAATTATTTATAAAGCCGTACAAAGTGCTTTTTAATCTTTATTGTGATAAAAGTGTACTAGGTTAATTCGCAGAAGCTATTATAGTAGTTCAGAATGAAGAAACGTTTTTGCCTTGTTGAAAGCAGCAAATAAAGCCAGTTTCAGCATTGTGGTTAACTACTATTCCATTCTCAGCTCTACAAATACTGTCTTACATGTATATGTCAAGTTGGCACTTGGAAACAAGCACTGTCCTTAAGTGTGTGTTTGGTTTTGTTCTCTGCAGAACCCAAGTTTGAATTTCAAGGAGGTAACTTATGAACTGGACCACCCTGGATTTCAAATTCGTGATAGCAAGGGCTTGCAGATTGTGGTATTTGGTATCCAGAGAGGGCTAGGATTGGAAGTCTTCCCAGTTGACCTCATATACAGACCTTGGAAGCATGCAGAAGGCCAGGTAATCATGCATCTGCTAAAATTTGCTCTTGTTTACTTCTGTTTTTGCATTAGGTGTTTATTAAACATTAGGTGTTTATTGCATTAGGTGTTTTTATTGATATAAAAGAACAGACCATTATCTTTTAGTTCTTCTTGAATCCTTCTTATCTCTGGAATAAGTGGAAGTAGCGAACTGATCACTCAGATTTTTGTGCTAAGCTCTGTATTTGTCGCTTGTTAAGATGATATGAACATGCACTCCCCAACTTAGGGACGTCCAGGTTAAAGATAGCTGTGCCGTGTTTTTGCACTGGTGCAGTGCTTCCTTTGCTAGTGTTTCCGCGCAGGCACAATAACACTGTTTGGCTTGTGGCTAGTGGGGGCTTGTTTGCACTAGAAACTGGAATGGTGCAGTTACCTGTGTGTGTGAGGTTTGTCTCCTCTAACCTCTTCTCTCTATGAATATCAACTTGGCTTACTGGTCAAGCCTATCTCTGCTGTTGTTCCATCCCTGCCCCATTTGATAATTGCAGAAGAGGCAAGGATTTCTCCAGTATAGAGCACAAAAGTAGGAATCCCTCTGGTGGCAGCTGTTTTTTTACATTCCCAAATAGCTGCACAAGCCACAGGGCCCATTTCTCCAAAACAATCTGGCCATTACAAAAGGAATACTAAGAGAAGCGCTTGCTGGAGAAAAATTGTGCTGGGAGGGGGGAGAGAAAGAAAGAAAGAGGTGGGATCTTGCCTCATTTGCAGGAAGCTTTAGAGGATGACAGTCATCGGGGAAATGCCTACTACTTTCATGCTTCCTTTTAATCAGGCAAGCCTAAAAGTGTGAATATTGGGAGAAATATTTGTGTGTCATAATAATAATGAGCTCTCTCCTCATTCAAGTTGGTGATTGGGATTGTTGATGCCTGCCTCTAAGTGTGACATGGCCTGCAGGGAGACACCCATCACAGTGGGAGAGTGAATCTAAAAGCTTTTACAAGCTATCTGGAAAAAACCACATAGGAGTGGGAGGGCAGTGTAACATGGCTACAGACCTGGAATGACGCTTCCAATGATGTCCTTTTGTTACAGCTCTCATTCATCCAGCATTCCCTCATTAACCCAGAGATCTTCTGTTTTGCTGACTACCCCTGTCATACTGTTGCCACGGATATCTTGAAAGCACCACCTGAGGATGACAATCGAGAAATTGCCACTTGGTAAGCTGCATTATTTTTTCTTGGAAATATAGCTGCTTCTGCAGCATTCTGAAATGATTCACCAAATAGTCATTGGTGAGACATGATTGCCTTTGTAAGAGGACTGGGTTGCCAGGGTGTTCCTTGCATGCAAAGATATATGTGTTCAGTAGGGTTTGAATAGAGTGTACTACATTAAATACTGTAAGTAATGGATCATTTATAAATAGACCCATGCATAGTGAGTGAGAGGAACATTAAAATTGACATTTACCATGCATATAAAGGCAGTACTGCACTAAGACTTCTAATTGGGTTTACTGCTATGGCGTGGATTGTGTAGGATGGATCTTTTGGCCAGATGTTGGACTTGGTGACCTTTTTGTCCTGCTGTTATGCTTATACCATGGTTATGCTTAAGATACCTAGTTCCAAAATGGATTATTTCAAGCATCATGCGCTGGATTTATCAGTAATGACAAGGGCTAGAAATGTAAAATAGATGGATTGTCCTAAACGTTGTATTTGCATTTATGGGGCTAGAGCAGCCTGTAGTAGGAGCTGAGGTGGCTCATATGGCCAACAAGCCGCAGCTTTTATTTTCTAGAATTTCTGTGTGTAAGTGTCCTAAAGACGTAGAGGTGGGGTCTCCAAACTATGACTCAGGGGGCCATATCAGCCCCCCACAATATTTTATCTGTCCCGCAGCTACTTGGTTTTTTGTCAGAGCATTTGCTAACATTTGACATTTTTACTCATTATATATCATTTCTCAATTTAAGCGTAGCATTGTTTCTTTGTAATTGTCACATTTCTCTTGTTCTGAATCACATCATGCTGATTACAAAAAACCGAAATAAAATGTTATCCATTCATTTAAATAATTGATTTTTTATGGACCATGAAAATGTATAAAATATATGGTGTGGCCCTCATACTGAAAAGACCCCTGTCTTAGAGGAAATGGAAAATCTTACATGTGTAGATTAGAGTACCCCTTCGATACCTAGCTCAAGCTGGGATTCTGTAAGCCATTTAACATTGTTGGTTGTCTGCCTTTTTGCTAGGAAGAGCCTGGACTTGATTGAGTCCCTGTTGCGGTTGGCAGAGGTGGGACAGTATGAACAAGTTAAGCAGCTCTTCAGCTTCCCCATCAAGCACTGTCCAGATATGTTAGTATTGGCCTTACTACAGATCAACACTTCCTGGCATACTTTACGGCATGAACTCATCTCCACACTTATGCCTATTTTCCTTGGCAACCACCCAAACTCTGCCATCATCTTGCATTATGCCTGGCATGGGCAGGTAAGAGCATTGGGGAGGTCTTTTCTTGCCCGCTCCATCCAGGTGGGAGGCCTCTTTCTTGTGTGAGGCAGGATGGGAATAACAGTTGCTGCTATTTGCTCCATGAGAGCTGTCCTGTGAGGCCATGTTTTGTCACCAGTATTGTTTGATACACTGGTGAGGTTGTTGGGTGAGAGAGGCTGTGGGAATGAGAGTAAATCTGTGATATTGGTTTGCAATATATGGCTAAGATGTGATACAGGTATATGATCTCTTATCCAGACATCCAAAATCCAGACATTTTTATCCAAGACCTTAAATAAAAAATGTCTGTAGCGTGAGCCCTAGAAGATCTTGTGCTCATATCCATGTATAGGCTGTAAGTTCTATTCTCTGCTCTGTGGCATGTGCCATTATTGAAAAATATAAAAGAGGCCAGCAGACTCCCAAATGGGAGCAAGAGCAAGAAGAAACATTTCTCATTATATTTATGCAGTTATTCTGAAATCCAGACATCCAAGCAGTCCGGATAAGGATATTTACTGGTAGTTTGGAATTGCAAATAGATAAATGCAGCAGAGGGGTGTGTATGGCGTTTTTCTCATCTGAAGGAGAGAGAAATGAGGTTTACAGGCACGCTGTGGTATCCACTGTTTCAGTTATTCACCATGGATATTAGGACTCCTATTAAAAAGACGGGGCAACATTAAACAAATCTCTTTTTTACTTTGTTTCAGCAAAACCACTAATGGTTCCCCTATCTTTAAAAAGGCGTCCCCAGCATTCACAGTTTCAGGTGTCCACAGTGGGGTTTTGAACGGAGCCCCGGTGGATTCCCAGGCTTGCCAATCTGGCTTTGTATTGCTTTTCAGCATGGAGAACATGAGTTGTATGGGTGTTGGATTTCTGGTGTTTTATATATGCATACACACTGCATCCAAACTGAGGAGCTTGGTCCAGAATTGTGAACCAAGCAGTACTTTGCTTGTCCTCAGCTCAGTTGCTTTGGTGGATGGAACAGGCTAAACATCCCTGGCAGTGATGCATATCAAAGGGTCTGGGGAAGCAGGCCTGATGATTCATTCTACTCATTTATAGCAGCACCTGGGTAAAGGGAAGGCTAGAGTATGGGAGGACAGAGAAACTACCATGGATGAGGGAAGTGGAAACCCTCTCTCTATCTTGTCATGTTTAGTAACACTTCAATGGCTTTTAACTAGATTTGGACATGCAGCTACGATATTAGAGAGCAGCAAGGGGCTTGGCATGTGTCACTTTCAGAGCTTGTACATTTTTGTCCTGAAATGATGTTTCCTTAGGGTCAGTCGCCTTCAATTCGCCAACTCATCATGCATGCTATGGCAGAATGGTACATGAGAGGGGAGCAGTATGATCAAGCAAAACTATCACGTATTCTAGACGTGGCCCAAGACTTGAAGGTGAGTTTGATCTTATACTCAATTCTTCCCAAGTGTTTTGACTCTGCTGTATTAGTGCAATGTGCCAGGATTAGGGGTATGAGAGAAAGGAAAGAGAAGCAGAGAATCACAACGTTTATTTATCTTAAAGGCAGTTAAGTGGTCCCAACTCTCTACATAGGGCAGCATTTTATCTCCCTTTTTATCTGCAAAATTTTATCTCCAGAATAGATACGACTTTTTAGCACCATACTTTATTAATGTTTCAAAGAACTGTTTTAGGATAACTCCGTTGATTCTAAAAGCTTCCAAGTGTCACTGATGTCTTATATTTGACTTTCATGTTTATAGGTAATACTTGCAGAGTTTTGTTAATGATCACTAGAGACCATTTGTTAGATACTTTATACTTTATGGTAAAGTTTCAAAAGAAGCCCCACTGAAAAGAATTGAAGCAATGAAATGTAGCAGTTGTGCAGGATGGGTTTGCTGCTGGTTATGAGTGAGGCATATCATGGTACTAGTTCTATGCAGGGCAGGGTGTGCTTGGATTTCTGGTTCTAATTCTAGGACCTTAAGCTAGCCCTGTTCCCCCTTTCATCTGGCACAGGCCGTTTCTAGGACTGGTGGGAGTTCCCTCCAGCTGTAGAAGAAGCTGCCAGTTGGAGGAGGAACAATGGGGACAGTGATGAGAGTGGACACAGCCTGCCCACAAGCAGTGGCAATGTAGACAGTAGGCTAGCCTCATCAGTATTTAGTGTCAAGTGGCTTGCCTGGCAGAGCATGGACAGGAAGGGGACAATATCGCGTTGGTGAGCCCCTTTCCTTTTTGTTCCACCAGTGGCCTCTCCCCTCCCTGTTGTTCAGGTTTTAGATTGAAGGAGGCAGTGGCAATGATACCCCTTTCCATGAGGGGAGTGTTCCCATCCTGAAAGCCATTTCTCTGGGTTTCTCTTCGTTATGCTCTGTGTGATTAGTATAGATCTGCTCTGGGTTGGGATTGGAGAGAAGGCTTGCTGGGTTGAGAAGCTTAGCCTGATCCTTTAACTAGCAGTTTTCTAACTCTTTTTCTTTAGGCGTTGTCAATGCTGCTAAATGGTACTCCATTTGCCTTTGTTATTGACCTTGCTGCACTTGCCTCTCGACGGGAATACCTCAAACTAGACAAATGGCTCACAGATAAAATTCGGGAACATGGGGTAAAGCAGGATTTTCTTAATTATTTTGTAGCTTTTTGGTAAAAATCATTCTCAAACATACTTTCCATGAAGTTATAAAATTGCGTTCAGCATGCACTCATGAGTAAAAGCAATACTTGGCCAATACTTTTATTCATGTTAACATGTTTGAAATATCTGTAGGGTGTGCATAACCCATTGAGTTGAGTTTTTCCTTTCCTAGGAGCCCTTCATTCAAGCCTGTATGACTTTCTTAAAGAGAAGATGCCCCTCTATCTTGGGTGGCCTTGCTCCAGAGAAAGACCAGCCCAAAAGTGCTCAGCTTCCTCCAGAGACATTGGCAACTATGTTGGCTTGCCTTCAAGCTTGTGCTGGGTAAGCAGATCATATCTTCTAGGATGAGGTCTCTGCTAAAGGGCTTAGTGGTTTAAAAAATGAGCTGAGAGCCTGGAAATCAACAGCTAATATCTTGGCTAGGCCACAAGCTTATTAGGTAGCCTTAGGCAAGCTGTTTCTCAGCCACGCTCTTCTCTCCCGAGTTTGTAACACTGTCCAACTTTGTACGGTGGTTGTAAGGATTGTTGTGAATGTGTGGGAATTCATAAGTTTTAAGATTCATACAGTGCTTTCTTAAATATTCTATACATGAAACTTGTAAGAATAAGGCGGTTTTGTGGATAATTGCATCAATAGCTTTGAAATATTATTGTGATTTCAGTTTCACTAATTTCTGTTTTGTCAGCATATTAAATCTCTTTGGCACAGATTGAAAATTGATTTGGGTGGAGTTTTATTTCTTTGTCTTGGCAACTTTACAAAGATTCTTGTCTTCTCCACAAACAGGAGCTCTAGAAATGTAGGGTCGTGACAGCTTCCTGTTTTTACACACATGTGTTAGAGCTTTTGGAAAAGTCCTGATGGCCCTAAAGTTCAGCTTTTGCTATCTTTGAGTTGGCTTTTCATTGCACCTTTTCGTTTCTCCATTAATTGTGCTGGCTGAGCACATACATTTGACCAGGCCCAAACTTGGCATTGGATATTTTTGAAACCCACCTTGCATTTCCAGTCTGCATTAAATGCCCACAAGCCAGAATTGTGGTTCTTGCAGCAGAATAGAGTGTGCTTCCTGTGGTGTAAGGGGAATTGAATCACCTTTCACTCAGGATTTATTTGTTGTATAGTCTTGCATAGGGGATCTGCCTTGTTCAGCGGAAATTTGGAATTTTCTGTTGCCATGGAACTGATAATCACCTGCCTCAACATAAATGCATGACTTTAGAGGCAAGATGAGCATCTTTCCTCTTAGTTCTTTTCCAGCTTCTTGTTGGCAATTGCTTTTCCAGCTGAGCAGTCCTGATGATGTTAACCTCCAGTTATACTAGAGACAGTATCAGGTGCCCAATGGCAGCTAGCAAGTTTTGTGTATTCCCAAAGGATAAGCTGGTGCAGAGATCTTATATAGCATCATAATGCGGTTCTCCATTTTTTTTAATTCTTAGGCATTAGTTCTGTCAACCTTGTGTCCTTCAGCTTGGTACAGATTAGAGAAGCGATACTTGCTAATAATGTACAATAATTGGTAATTTGGAAGACAAGATCTGCTTTGAAATCCTTTATCTTACCAAGAAAGGCACCCAGAGCATCTCCAACCAAAGTGGCCAGGGATACGGTAGCGGGCTGTACATGATGTTTTGCCTCATAGGCTTTCAGCTTACTTCCAGAGGAGGAAGAACAACCACAGCAGCCTTTAGGTCATCATCTTGTAGGGCCATGCATTTACTCAGTCACAGAGGTAGCTTGGGCAGAAGGTTTTTGCAGATGATGTTGATGCTTCTGTATGGCTAAGAGATAAAAATTCCCCTCTGGTCATCTGGAGAAAGAAACTTATTTGCCTCAAATTTCTTTCTTCTAGATGTCCAGAAGACAGTCTTTCAGTTAACTAGTAAGTTTTGACTTGCCCTCATAGGCATATGTGGGAGAAGTAGAGAGATGCCCACAATAATTTTCATAGTTATGAAGCTGGTTGGCACATTTGTTCTTTGGTTTTATATTCATGTTGATAAGATCAAGTGAGCTGGATGTGCTCTGGAAAGATGGGGAGCTCCTCTCTCTCAGAGAATTCACCCTTCTCAGAAGATGATACTGCTCCAGGGTGTAGAGACTATCCAGTCAATGAGCACCTAAAAATAGAAACTCGTGACAATTAACATGTTTTTTCCACTTCAGAAGTGTGTCTCAAGAGCTGTCAGAAACCATTCTCACCATGGTAGCGAATTGCAGCAATGTTATGAACAAAGCCAGACAGCCACCACCTGGAGTTATGCCCAAAGGACGTCCACCTAGCGCTGGCAGTCTAGATGCCATTTCTCCTGTACAGGTAGGTGAAGGCTTAAACAAGCCAGGGCATCAATTCTTTTTTCTAAACAAGATGCTTTGTAACTCAGCCTTCCACTCAAGCGGATTCTCAGAGCAGTTTACAATAAAACAAAAGTAGCATGATAATCGAGTAATAAAAGTAGTGGCATCCAACAAATGATGATGGTTGCCTCTTGTGTGTTTCTCTAAACTGATTTCTTGTGCAAAGGATAAAAGGTAGTTCAAAACATACTAAAATACTTTGTTCACATAGTAAATGTGAGACTTTGCGGATTAAGCACTGCCTTTGAACCTGATGTGTCTTGTTTGTAGCTTCTCAGGTCAAGCAACAGTGCTAGATCGTAAGGACTTGTTATAACTGGGGCTCTTCAGATCTCAGCTGAACTGCTCTTTTTAAAACAAGGTACATTCCAGTTATTCTGTACCTTCTTACTTGTTCGGCCTTCAGGTTGAACAGGGAGGAAGATTTACTCTCTAGCAACTAGATTCAATGGTAGATTTTAGTGAGCATTCATTTTATGTTCTAATGATTTGCCAGCACCATTTTGCTGGTTCCAGTGCTATGTTGATAAGAAGTTCCTGAGTAGTATCGTGGAGGAGTAGAGGAACTACGGCTCAGCTCCTTGGCTATTGGCTTATGGAATCCCATAGGATTCCCCAGGAAATTTAACATTACAGACACCTTTTCATTTATGTGGTGGTTATTCTCTGAAATCAATATGTATATTAAAATGCATAACTTGGAACTATTTTTCCCATGGGAACCATATTTAAATCATATAGATTAGGGGATAAAACTGGTGACGACTTCTCGCCCAATTATGGCATAGGCAATACAACACACAGCAGAGAAGCAACAAGATGCAGAACACACAGTGCAGGGTGCTGTGCAAACTCACTGCGTAACTCCCCTCCATTAAGTTCATTGCAAGCAGCATGACGCTGTGCAGAAAAGTCAATCAGAAAGTGTGAGAGAAAATAGCACAGGGCAGAAAGAAAATATGAGAGTTGTGCTTAGATGGACCAGGTAGAAGCTCATATGGGGGGGAGGAGGCAGTTTTTGCAGCTTCGTTAGTGAATGGGAATTGCATTAATTGAGAGGTGTCTGTGTATGAAGTCACTGGGAGAAATTGTTTGAGAGTTTGTTATCTGATGGAAAATGGAAAAAAAAGCCTGTCATCTGCATTGCTTTTAGCAACACTGCTCCCTTGATGCCTTTCTCCATAATTTTTATGAAGGTGTTAAACTGCATGGGTGACCCTTAAGCATTCTATAAGCCTGTGGCCAAGGAGTTGAGCAGCCGTCCTCCATAGTTCAAAAACATAATTGAAACCCTTAAAAAACTGAAACTTACTTCATACAAGAAAGTAGTAAAGCTAATCAAGTATTTGATATTCAGTATGCTCTGGACAAACCCAGTCGTCTGAAATGATCCAGTTTACAATCTTGGGAGTATTCCTGGATCCAGGTTTGCTTCTAGATAATCAGGTTGTGGTCGTTGCCAATGGACTTTGCACAGCTTTGACTTGTGAGTCAGCTGAAGTACTATGCAAAGAAGGCAGGATTGGCCATGGTTGTAAACACCTAGCTTTACAAGACTTATAAAAATGTTATCTAGAAAGAAATAATTTTATTTACAAGTAATATTTATTTTATTTACAAAAACTCAGGTCCATTTCTTGTAATGAGGCAGCCCTGATGAATAGCCTTAAGTCTTGAAGGGCTTAGTCATGTGACCCAGTGTTGCCCTGCCCCCACTATCTGTCATTGATAGACTTGAGGGGGGGGGGACTACACCAGAAAAGATGCTCAAATATTTATCTCTGTATATCCAAGCTTGCAGACTGCAAGAGGTCAGCTGTTTGCAGGCCAGCTAGCAGGGCTTGAGACAAGTAGCTGTCTGCTCTTCCCATCACTTGTATTTTCATTGGAGGCTCTGTGGGACCCACCAGAAATCAGTTCACAAAGTGGGTCCCAACCCACTTTGAGAAACGTGGATTTAGGTAATTAATGCCCTGCCTTTTTGCACATAAGTGCATTCAGAGGCTTGCATTCAAATAAAGCAGTATTAATACATTACAATAAAGTGACAATGTAAAATATATACACACACCCACCCCAAAATGAAAGATGCATAGGTCAGATCCTGCTTGGCTACTTGAAATGCACTTTATGTGGTTTTTGCCCTTGAAAAGTGTCCTGGAACGTCAGCTGTAGCAGAATATTGTGGCAAGACTGTATTCCCAAGCCTGATATTTGGATCATGTCACTCATATTCTGTGTAATCCATACTGGTTCCTGATTTGATTCTGGGCCCCATTCAGGCTGCTGTTTATTAAAACCATAAATATTTTAGGCCCAGGATATCTGAAGGCAGACTTGTGTGAATAATAATACCACCACCAGTTGTTTATATACTGCCTTTCTTGTCACTGGATTTCTCCTCTGACTTTAATGCAAGGCGGTTTACATAGGCATGCTTATCTCATATAGGGTTTGTTACAATCACAAGTTCTAATCTTGCTTTAGAATGTCTTCCGCCAGATGGTATCCTTCAAAGTCTGGCAGCTCTCTGGCTGCACTTGCCTCCCACACTTGTCTGATGACAGGAAACTCCTTCACTCACTGAAGGGCCGTCATCTGCGCTCCTCTCACCAGCTAGAGAGAGTCATCTTTGTCGGCAGCATTTATTGGCAGCTTACGGTTATTACCGGCTGACTCAAACTGCCATCCCAGGTGTTCTGTGGACTTCATAGATGGCAAATGTACTACTCAGCCTGACCTCCTGCCCACTGGGCAGTATCTGCCTGCTGGGATCATCAAGGGAAACTCTACTCTAGCCCCAGCCTCATCTGAGGCTGCTGGGACAGGCTGCTGCATTCAAATTCTGAAACCTGTAGACATGTTTATATAAATCCTGCAGATCAAAGATTAATGATGAAGCATTTCAAAAGTATATGTGACAGTAACTAGATCAGGAGTCATACCTGTAGCAAAGACCTGATCAGTCTGATGCATTGATTTCCCGCCCCCCAGCATCGGAATTCTGAACTTGCTTTTGTACCATCAGAAATAAGTTGCACACCCTTACACCAGAGTTAGATCTTAAAGTTAAGCAGTTGCTTAAGGAACCCGACAAAATTAGTGGTTTGCTACCTACACTGAGGCCATAAGAGGCTATTGAGCTTAATTTTAAACAGTGGCACAAAAACCTTACGTTGCATGTACAGTATATTTGAAAGTGGAGGGTGCCTAGGAAGCCAGTAGGATCAGACCTAAAATGTAAGGCATTGATACAGAGATTTTAAATGTAATTTTGCCGAAATAATCAACATGAAGATTGACAGGCAATTGATAGAGCAGTTGTGTGTCTCTGTATAACATTCCTTTTCTCCTCAGATTGACCCGCTGGCTGGAATGGCATCTCTGAATTTGGGTGGTTCAGCAGTTCCACACACCCAGAGTGTGCCAGGTTTTCCTCCAAATCTGGGTTCAGCTTTTAGTACTCCTCAGTCACCAGCAAAAGCATTTCCACCGCTTTCCACCCAAAACCAGAATACACCTTTTAGTGGGATTGGCGGACTCTCTTCTCAGCTTCCAGGTACAGCTGTAGGAGGGATTGATTGACTTTCATGGAAGAAATGCTGCTGCACTTCTGTCATCCTGTCTGGGACCAAACCTTTTGTGGAGCTTTAAATGCAATGTGTATCCTAATATTGAGGAACTTGTTTCAAATAGAATAGTTTCTCTAGCATTGTTTGGCACTTCATTAAAAGGAAAATTTTTGTCTGCCATAAAGTTTGGCTTCTGATCAGCAACATTTGTTAAATTCAGGGTAGTTGGGTAATTGCATTTTGTAAAAGTGTCTTTCTGGTACATTGTCCCAGACACCTGCCCAGGGTGGGAATGAGCAAGTTAATTGCAGCTGTTGCAAATCTAAATGAAACTGGCACTTTTTTTTTTCAGTAGGTGGTCTTACGACAGGTAGTCTGGGTATAGGAACTGGGGCCCTTGGCCTCCCTGCAGTGAACAATGACCCATTCGTGCCAAGAAAACTGAGCACATCAGGACTGAACCAGCCTACATTCCAGCAGAGTAAGATGAAACCTTGTAAGTGGTAGTGTTGTCTGATTGTGAAGTGTGACTGTGATGTGCATCAAACTGGAACCTTTCATTTTGGTGGTGGTGGGGTGGGAAACAGCAATGGCAGCAGCTTGTGTGGGTTCTGCTTTTTGCTTGGAAAGGTTGGAGTAAATTTTCACAAGCAGTTTTCCATCCTTGTGCTGACCGGACTAAAGGTGCTTCCTATTACCAAGTGAACAGTGTTCCCAATTACTGTTGAAAGTGTACCTGTATGGTGGTAGGGACTAGAGCCAAAATAAACTTGAGTGATTTGTCAGTGTGTGCAAATCAGCAGCTGTTGTAGCTGCTGTGGTGCCTTCACATTTGAAATCACAGGTGACCAGCTGTATTTGTGGGTCCACATCTATGGTTTCACTTATCTGCAGATCCACCCCTCCATGCCTGTTAACTTTGGTTTTTATCGTTACCACTAGCGCCAAGGTTTATTGCATCTGCTTTTATGAATGAATCTTATAGACAAGACAAGTGTGCAGGAAGCCTGCATGCTGCAGAGGACCACCAGAGAATGTTAACAGGAAGGATGGGGTTTCCCTGTATCGGCAGTTTCTGTATCTGCGGAGGGGCCTGGAATGCATCAACCCTCAATATGGGGTGGGGGGACCCCTGTATTCACAATTGTCCTCGCAACTAATATGGTATTTATCATTGTGATTCCTGCCAGGAAAAAGCCTGTTGGATTCTTGGTTAGAGTAGAAAGTCCTGATCTTCCTCCTGCTCTGCATTATATCCATTTGGAGTTGGACCTGATGGCATCCTGGATTTTGGGTGTTAATATAAAGCAGACATAAAGCAGCAACATGCAAACATGTTGCCTCTCTCATTTTTCATTTAAACTACAGTGTTGCCCAGGTATATAGAACATTTACACCTCAGTGGTCTATACCAGGGATGTCAAACATGAGGCCCTCAGGCTCTCCCAGCAATACCATCAGCTGCTGAGCTGCCACTGCTGAAAGACTAGCCCATATGATAATTGGACTCTCACAGACCTTGAAAATACCAAGATTTGCATTTTTTCTATTTGCAGCTAATGAGTGAGAAAAATGTGCTTATTTCAGGTCATAGTCTCCTGTATGAAAAGAGTCTGGCATTCCTGGTCAACACTGTCCTTGTTTCTCTGTATTTTCTTTGAACAAAACATGTATTTATTTTTATTCCCCCAAACACTTTCATTTAGGCTTGAATTCTTGAAATGACTGACTTGCAGACATTTGTTGTAATCAGGATGGTTGAGTTTGAGTTAGGAAACATGTTGAAAAATCTTGATCATTTTTATTTTTCATAGAAGAAGGCCAAGTGCTGGTACGGGTATTGCTGCTGATGTACAGCTTTTTAAATAATTACATTTGTCTACTTCTATTACCTTGCAAAACTCTGGTGAATTACCTTAATTTTTATTCCATTTGCCATGATTTTCCAACATGTACTTTGTGGCAGGGGGGTGAAATTAGGGGAAACAAATAGAGTTGTCATGTGGAAATATGGTGTTGCTAATGTCAGGGTGGTGATTCAAGTGTGTGTGTTTTGAGAGGGACTTAAGTGGACATTTGAGTGTGGTTGCTGGCTGTCTCTGATCAGGAGTAGATAGGGTGCTTTAGTGTGAGGGATCCTTGTCAGAACATGACAAAAGAGAGGCTTGCTTTGTTTCCTTGCATCCTTTTTGAACTTTAAGGGTAAGTAGTCTTGCAATATGACCATATGGAACAATTGATCAGTAACCTAAGTAGTGGTACTCTCTGAACTATGATCCTGTGCTTTGCCTGGAGGTGTATGAAAGGATGTCTGCATGTTAGTGTTCAGCATGCTGTGTGTGCCTATTATGTCCTATACAGTAGGCTAGCTTAGGGACTATACTAATGATCCAGTCTTATAAAGGTTTGCTTCTATGCCTTTCAAAGTCACCATGAGTGAAGTGCAGGTGCGTTCCCTTTACAAAGTCAGCAGTTGCAACCAGAATTAATTGTGCTTCTAAAAGGAATGCGTTGTTAGACATATAAGGCTGCATCATCATGAGAATTGCTGAAATCTTCTGTTCCCTTGGGGATTGAATATATAATGGTGAAAACACATTTTTTTTTA
Source organism: Lerista edwardsae (assembly GCA_029204185.1). Classification (NCBI taxonomy): domain Eukaryota; kingdom Metazoa; phylum Chordata; class Lepidosauria; order Squamata; family Scincidae; genus Lerista; species Lerista edwardsae. The sequence continues at coordinate 18,978,246 of JAJKFI010000011.1, forward strand.
TTGCACTTCGTGCATTTATTTTTTGTTTGTACTTTTTCAACAGCTGACTTATCTCAGGTATGGCCAGAGGCAAACCAGCACTTTAGCAAAGAGATTGATGATGAAGCCAACAGCTATTTTCAGCGTATTTATAATCACCCACCACACCCAACTATGTCTGTAGATGAGGTAAGCTATGTGTGGCCTTCATCTTTCTCTCTCTGTGGTGGTCTCCCTTATCATAGATGTCTTTTTAACTTTATGAACAATGTGCGTCAGTAGGTATTTGCAACATTGCTTTTTGTTTGGTTGCAGTTTCAGGGAAATTTAAATTTCAGAGTTCCAAAATATATGCCCATATAATTGCAGACAACTAATGTGCAAGTGAAATTGGATATTTTAAAGCTGAGTCCAGTGGAAAGGGAACTACTAAATGTTAAATTCATAAATATGTTCTAAATTTAATAGTCATTACTGAATTTTATGAGAGTATAGCAGACAATAGCATTGGTATCTTTTTTTAAAAGTTTCACTTTGTACCAAAGTGTTAGTGGGGGGGGGGAAATGTTGCTTTACTTCTGTCTTAATAGTGTTTCCGTTTGTTAGATTAACAATTTTCAACCCTTCCCCCCCCCAAAAAAAACCCCACTACTTAAGAGCAGAAGTTGTAGGATAACCGCAGATAAAGTGGCTGTTTAAGTGCATTTTTGCACACTTGCTAACTAGGACATATGAGAACTATCATGCTTATCAAAGCTTGCAAAATATAGTGCAATAATAAAACTTCAGCAAATGGTATTCCATGAGATCTATTTATAATACATAGCAAATAGTATTCATGAGCTACTCTTTCTGTTTAATCAATGTCCATCTCAGAATTCAGTTTGACTTCAGATGCATTAAATAAAGAGAAGACATGAGATTTTCACTAGCAAAACCTTGATTGGATTTCCTAGTGAATATGACATTGTGCATATGCTCAAACCCTTTGAGAGGGCAAAGCATAAATGAGTCTCTTCGTAACATTCTGATTTCTTTGCAGGTGTTAGAAATGCTGCAGAGGTTTAAGGACTCCAACATTAAACGGGAACGCGAAGTATTTAACTGTATGCTGAGGAACTTGTTTGAGGAGTATCGGTTTTTCCCCCAATACCCTGATAAGGAACTACACATAACAGCCTGCCTTTTTGGTGGGATCATAGAGAAAGGACTGGTTACTTATATGGCATTGGGCCTGGCCTTGCGCTATGTTCTTGAAGCCTTACGAAAGCCTTTTCCATCCAAAATGTACTATTTTGGTATTGCTGCACTAGATAGATTTAAAAATAGGTGAGTGTCTTTTTTATAATATTTCCTGAAATGCATGGGGGAATCTTTAACACTATGCCTACTTCAGCAATCTAGCTTTGCAATACAAGATTAATGGTGTTCTGGAGTTCTTCAGTGTATCCCACAATAGATAGATATTTGCTTAATAAAAGGAATGCAGATTTTAGAATAAATAAAAAAAGAATCATACTTTTCTCCAGAACAGAAAAGTAAAATTACCTTCAGAAAATTATTTGCCTAAGTAACAGGTAGCATCTGTTCCTCTGTGAGATGCAAGTTTTTTTATCTTGTTGTCTTGTGCTCCCTGAGGCATTTGGTGGGCCACTGTGCGTTATAGGAAGCTGGACTAGATGGACCTTTGGCCTGATCCAGCAGAGCTCTTCTGATGCTCTTACAAGTAGAGAGATTAAGAGTCTTTGTTACTGAAGAGGCAGCTGTCCAGTTTAACTAGCTATCTGTAGAGTTAAAGATTAGGCACAATTCAATTCTATGTAGCCATCTTTATTGGTGGCAGGAAAAGCTCACTGAAGTCAATGGGATTTAAATTGTGCTTAATTTTGGCTGGGTTGCATCCAGTACTCCTGGGGTATGCAAGGCGACTCTCCCAGTCCTCTCTGTAATGGAAAGCTGAACTTGCATCCATTGTGAGACAGTTTTCGTAGCTCTCTAGAACAGTGGTTCTCAAACTTTTTAGCAATGGCATCTGCTTTTTAGAATGACAGTCTGTCCGGGACAGACCAGAAGTGATATCATGGTTGGAAGTGCCATCATTGTGATGTCAGGGCCTGCTGTTTTCCTAAGAATGCAGCAATACTTTGGGTTATTTCTCAGCCGTTTGCCAACAGAAAAGTGAAACAAAGAAAAAAGCCTTTTTACAACCTTGACACAAGCAAAACAACCACAGAGCCCACCCCCTTTCCAGCATCCCATCTGCCCATATTTTCAATATGGCTGCTCTAGAGGCTTTGCGACCCACATGAAATTGGCTCGCAACCCACTGGTTGGTCCCAATCCACAGCTTGGGAACCACTGCTCTAGAAGCTACTAGTAGGGCACACTTACCAGATGTGATCCTGTCAAAGTGCTGGTAAGTACATAATTTTCTGTCTTAAGTAAAAATTGGTTTGAGTCCAGTTTCCCCTTAATCTTGCTCATTCCCTCCTATATCCCGTGACTCAGTCTTCCTCCTTTCTGTCCCATTGCTGTCCCACTCCTATTCACATCGCCTCTGCTTTGCTCCCTTGTGCCATTCCTGCAATTCCTGTGACTTTCAGTGTTCTGGTCCTTTCCATCTGCTCCAGCTTCTTTCTCTCCTGCAGCTCTGGAGCTGGTCTGAGAGCAACATGCAGTTACCTGCTCCTGTGGGAAGAACTTCTTTAAGACACACATCATCATGTTCATGATACTTTATGAATACAGAACTGCTAAACATTTTAAATGAAGGTTGAGATTCTTAGAAATTTAACAGATGCTTTGGACATCAGGCAGAGTTGGGCTTTGTAAACTCAGTTTCTGCTTAGACAGCTGTATCCTCCTTTCCAGCTTTGTACTCTTCTGTTTCTCCCAACTTGAATTATGTCCACATTTTAAAGGTCTTTTCATTCAAATAGCTGTCTTAGTTCTGCAGCTTTCCAGCCAGGCAAAATGAAATGGTGTGATCAGTGCTGCAGTTCCATGCGCACCAAACATCAGAGCACCCCTGACCGAGCTTAGTATCTTAGTTCCAAATTACATGCACAGGCTCTTTGTACAATTTGGGTTATAGATCTGCTGTGCAGTTGCAAAAACTGCTGTTTCTTATCTTCAAAGAATCTATACGATTCTGAAAATGTAAACCTGGAGAAATATTCCAATGGAGTTTTGAAGTCAGACTGGATTTCTCATTGTTAAAAACAACAAAAAGACCAGATTCTGGAACATTGGCTGAGTGTCTGAACTCTCCCAATCAGGTTCTTTGTATATTTTGGTTCTTTGCATAAAATTTTAATGGTGGGTTTAGGGTTTTATACTGAGGAAAGGAAGAAAAGAGGCAAATGGCATGAGATTGGCAAGAGATTGGGAAAGAACCAGCAGACTGGTTCTTTCAACTCTTTTTGTGGGATCTGTGACTGCCAGACGCCTCTTGAAAATGTGTGACGTTGTCTTCTGTGTGACAACTGTCTTCTATAGCAAAATCTGTACATGGTCCCAGTTCACTAACAGCTGTGACAAGTCTTCTGTTCTGGCGTTTTATGCATGTGGCTTCCACTGAGAACAAGTGGAGTGTCTGTGCAGAAACAGGGCATGGCAATCTGGGCCTTGTGTAGAGGTCAGTTTTGATCAAGATGTTTAATGCTGACAATTGCAAATGTAGCTCTGAGTCACATCAGCATGGCAGGTTTGCTCTTTTGCCCAAGTGGTTTACCTCAGCAGTACGTAGTCGGAGCCACTGGCTTTAATGATAACTTGCGTTTTTGCTGATCCAGATGTGTTTGTCAGGAACAGAGAAAACTAAAGCACTTTTCAATTTAGCCCGAGAGTAATCATTGTGATGTTGTGATGGTCTTGATCAGGCCATTTATTTTCTCTTACTAATGGATAGTTTTACTGTTGACAGATTGAAGGACTATCCCCAGTATTGTCAGCACTTGGCTTCTATTAGTCACTTTATACAGTTCCCTCATCACCTGCAGGAGGTGAGTGTTAAAATCACAAACTGAATGAGGGATGGGGGTGGAGGAGGGGGAAATCTAAAATGAGGTAGGTTTATTTGCATCTTGAAGAGCCTGCAACTTTGGTTAGTTTTGTGCTTCAGTGACCACTCGGAATCGGGAACAAAAGGGCCTGTCAAGTTCAGTGTGAGCAGCCCGTGCTTCTGGGAGGAGAGTAATGAAGATTAGACTGGCTGCTGTCCATTTTCCTTCACAGAACACATGTAGCCCTTTGCCACTGGAAGAGTTTAATGTAACTGTCAGATAATCTTTGCCACATGGCTTCTTATTGTATTGGATGTGAAAGGGCTTTCCTAGCCAATAAATCCATACCGCTAGGCACAGCAGTCTTGTCTGCCCAGATCTTCACACAATCAAAACCAGGCACAATGGAATTAGGATCTTGGAGCTCTGCTCCAAAGGCTGTTGTCCAAACACGAAAAGCAATGTTGGTTTAGGGTCTTTGCACTAGTGTCATTTCTGTATATGTAAAATTGAATATATGCCTGTAGCTAATAACATTGAAGATCTTGTTGGTTGTAATTATTGTACTTTGCTTCTGTGAAAACAGTTCTGCAGCCTATCCAGGCATTCACTCTCCCACGTGAGGAAGTCCTCCATGCCCTCCTTACCCTTACTGAGGGTGCCTGCTCACTGCAGACAAATGCTGAGTGGGAGGGATACAAAGCGTGTGCATAACATGCAGGCATGGGAAAGTCCATCACATGTTGGTCCAAACTGGTGAGCAAATGCCTGAATAGCGCTCTAGTGCTGCAATTCTCCCCGTGTGTCACAGATGGGAACAGGCCTCATCCGAACAGGCTTCATTGTTCTTATCTAAAAGGTGGTCACGAAACACAAGCAAAACAAGTATTTCCCTACCTACTTCATGGTGACCATGTGACATCGCCCTGTCTGGCCTTTCTCTGTGAAAGAAGATGGCTGGGACAGTGGTGTACCAGTGGGCAAGATATGGCTGTGCAGCTGCCTGGCTCTTCAAAAGAGACATGGTTTGAAGGAAGCAGTGTGTCAAAGCTGTGGGGCAAACAGCCCACTCCTGAGCACAAATTCCGTTTCTGCAGCGAAGTAGTGGTCCTTTTTAAGCAGGGGTGTCAAACATAGTGAATGTGGCGTCCAGAAGTCATTTATCCACCCCCTGTTATAATTGGGCTCTCTTATATCTTAAAAATATGAACAAGATTTGCACATTTCCTCTTCTGTCATTCGTAGCTGGTGAGCTATGCAAGACACAAAGTGCTTATTTCTGGCCAACATCTACTTAATGATGTCACTTTTCTGCATAATGATGTCACTTCTGGCCCTCAGCAGGCACCATGAATGCTAACTTTAGCCCTCTGTATGAAACGAGTTTGACATCCCTGTTTTAAAAAGTGGTTCTTGCAAAAGGGGTGGGCGGGCCGGATGTGTAGGAAATGTTGAATCTTTTAAATGAGTTTCCCTCAAAGCTTTGTATTTGTAGTGGTTAGTTAGCTAAGCACTTCAAAAGCAGGAGCTTTTTAAAGTTAGCATTATGTCTAGCTTTAAGAAAGGGGTTCTAAGACTTGTTGCATACCATTGGATGCATGTGAGTTTTAAGGGCACTGTGTATTTTTGTCTGTTGTAGTACATTGAATATGGACAGCAATCCAGAGACCCTCCTGTGAAGATGCAGGGGTCCATCACCACCCCTGGAAGTATTGCACTTGCCCAGGCTCAGGCCCAGGCTCAGGTTCCGGCAAAAACTCCTCTTGCTGGTCAAGTTAGCACTATAGTTACCACCTCCACCACCACCACTACCGTCGCTAAGACTACAATCACTCCAGTGGGCCGAGTCAGCTTCAAGAAGGATGTGCCAGTAAGTATGTGAGTCAGTTTACTGATGCTTGTGAAAGAGTTCTGAAGAGAGAGCTGTACAGTAAAGCCATAGTTCTGAACGCATTTATCTTGCTTTGATTAGCAGTAAAAATGTTCGTTTTTCTGAAAGAGGAAGCAGGGCATGCTTGACTACTTAGTATGCTCTTCCCCTGTCCTCTGAGGCAGGGCCAGCAGATTGATTGACCCCTCCCTGTTGGAACAGCATCCAGCCACTCAATCCAGCCCTCGAATTTGTATTGTGTTCTTGAGTCAGTGAATTAGCAGGCTAGACGTAGGCCTCTGTTTCTTAGATTCCCCCTCCCCTTTCTCCTTCTCTTCCTTCTCCCAATAAGTAGTTAGGGTTAGGGCCATTCACAAGGGAGAGTAGGAGGATTGGTGGCACGCCACACCCCTTTTCCTACCCCTCCAAGCTTTCAATTTGGGGTTTGACTGCAGACTGCATTAGATTGTGGCAGGCCTTCTAGGCTTTTGTTTACTGCTTTATTGGTAAACCAGGAGAATCCTCACTACAATCTGTGTGCTGCCGTTGGAACAGTTAGGCATACATCTGGGCCTGGCTACTTCAGCATGGAGCTCCCAGGATCAGTAGCAGATCTTAGCTTTGGTCAACAAGGTGTGAGCCGTCTGTCAAGTAAACTTGATGGAACTAGTGTGACTCCTTGTCATGATTACTCCATGTCATGGTGAGCTAGGTCTAACTACATTCCAGACACTTGCAGTCCATTTTCTTTTTACATCAGGAGGCGATAGCTCAGTAAACATGTTTAGACTGCCATTAAGCCAAAGACAAGGAAGGATTTCAGATGGTTGGCTTAGCCCAAGATGTGGGTCTGGCAGTTTGGACAGGATCACTATCAGCCTCTCTGGTGGGGAGTGGGGGCTCACATGGAAGATCTGATGGTCTGCAGATCTAGGTCTAGGGTAGTGATGGTGAACCTTTTGGGCTCAGTGTGTCAAAACTTTGGGAAATGCTTAACTTGACTCAGCTAGTGTGTCAAAAAACCCCACAAAAGACACATAATATTCAGTTATTTAAACTAAAACTACAGTCCAATCGTGTGGTGCTTTGTATTATATAAGAACACACCAAATAATTACAACAATGAAAAATGAGTAAAATTCAGTTTTTGTCAGGCACTGGTGAACACTGGTGTGTCACACCAAACATTGTGGTGTGTCACCTTTGACACACGTGTCATAGGTTCGTCATCACTGGTCTGGGGTGAAGTTTATAAGGAGCTCATGGCCATTCATATCTCTTCTGGACTTCAGGGACAGTAATAATGAAAGACATGCTAGTCTATACAGACCGTACAGCAGCGAAAGCCTATATCAACTGACAGTGAGAGGTGGGCATGTATTTTACTCTTCTGGGCGAAGAGCAGCCTGACCTCTATCAGGGCTGAGCATTTGGCAAAGAAAACCAACATGGTTGCCAACTGGCTCAGCAGGATATGAGTCAGGAGGTAGGAATGGCAGCTACATCCAAAGGTGTTTCAGGGGGTGACATGCCATGCTTGCACTGGGGTAGAGGGCTGTCATCCAGGAGTGCCTTCTAGGGTTGCCTTTTAAGGGGCAGGGAGAAGGGGAAGGCAGCAACATGCCCCTTTGCCCAGGGCAGCAATGTGATCCTGAGCATGGTGGTGCTGCTGTTGCTCCATCCCTGCCAAGACTTACATGGCTCCCAACTCCCTCGTAGGAGTTTGGGGACCACTGCTCTAAAAAATAAAAACTGAGTTGAAGGGCTGTGTCAGGGAGGTATGGAATGTTTCACTAAGGCAGGAGGTGATCATAAGAACGTAAGAACATGATCCCTGGTAGTCTTGAAGGAGGCCTCCTAAAGAAACTGCTTGGGCCCTCTCAACTTTTCAGCCTGCGTTTGATGTCCCTGTTTGGTAAGATGGTTGAACAGCTGAATTCCCTGATTGACTATTACCTGGATCTGTTTCAGTCTGACTTCCAGCCTTGGCTTAAAGCTGAAGCTGCTTTGATCGCCCTGGTGAGCAACACACAGGGATGTAACTCTGTTGATTCCCTTTAGGCGCTTGATACCATAGTATCCTTCTGGATTGTCTGTTTGGGGTGGGAGATGAAGGCACTGAGCAGCTTAGTTCCACTACCAAGAGCAACACATCACATTTGAGCCCATGTTTTCCTATCCCCAGCATTTTCCAGTTGGTTCTCACTCCCTTTCTCATTCAGGACTTTTAAGTTCTTTTTGGCTTCAGTCTACTGCCCCTCTTGGGCTCACTCTTTCCATCATATCTGTCAAAAGAGTTCATTCGTGCATTATTGCCTTGTTTGCCACATAAAGCTTCATTCTGTTTGTTTTGTTGCCCCTTATACCTTAAATTCCCCCCTTAATGCTGCTACCTTTAGTGTTTCTGCAAAGTCAGTGGTGCTTCACTCAATTAGCACTCCACCCCAAATGGCTAACTGGTTCCAGTTATCTTCTGCCATAAACTCAAAACAAAATACACATGCAACTCCTTGTGCAGCTCCCATCTTCCTTCTCTCTCCTTTCTGTGAGTTTATTGTAAAACAGCAGCTTCCTTCAGGGCACTCTGTTGGTATGTTACATTAGTATTTGAATTAAATGAGCTAATTTCCTTAATCATAATTCTTGTTCTACAGCCTTCTATTAATACAACCAACATTGATACTCTGCTGGTGGCTACAGACCAAACAGAGAGAATTGTTGAACCCCCTGAAAATGTGCAGGAAAAGATTGCATTTATCTTCAACAACCTGTCGCAATCAAACATGACTCAGAAGGCAAGTATGCTTTCTTTACTCAGTACGGAAAAATCCTGTATTGATCAGATTAAGTTATCTTAATGAATATAGGGGTAGGGTTAAATTGCCCAGTGCCTGTACATGTACATCTTCTGTCTAATACTGCAGATTACATTAGCAGCATTCTTTGTCTTCTCTTAGGAGAGCTCTAAATCAATTTATTTTGATGTGGCTATCCTGAAAATATCATAAAATAGATATATGGTATTGCAACTGACTGTCAAATGGATTTGCTATTTGGCAAGCTTCAGCTTTTAAAAGCCATTGTAGTAATAAAACAAATTGTGCCATTTGATGGTAAGAGTCAAAACTGCAGATTTTAAATTCAGTATTTAAATGTTAAATTTTGTTGGACCATTTGATGGACCCTTCGCTACTTTCTTAATGAGAGAACATGGTCAGCTTTTTCTATAAGATATACTTGAAACATTATCTGCTGCCAACCTTACAGCAAAAACAGAATTTTTTAATCTGGAACTGATATGATTCAAAAAACAAGCCTTTGTCTGCACACTTGTATTCCACCTTCTTGCGTAATAAAGGCTGCATGTGTTCTGTTCTCCCATGCAAGTATAAATAGTAGTGATGCCACCAAGCTTTGTTGTGAGCGATTTGGAAGACAAGTTGAGCCATTTCATAATGCTCACCTCCAGTGCAAGGAAAGCATTACACCTTCCCCATTCTGAATTCCCTGGCCTGGAGAGAGTTCACTAATTAAAAATGGTGGCAGTGTAGAATTCGGTTCACTGAGAATTTCCTTTTGTTTTTCCTTAAACAAACATTTACAGCATCAAAGCAAATGAGAAACATCTAGTGAAATCTCAAGACTGCTGTGTGGTTAAATAATTATTCCAGCAGGTACTTCAGTGCCTGTGTACGTATTGGGGGAAGACAAGAGAAGCAGAATTAGGCAAAATGAGCAGAACTATGCACATATCCTAGAAGCACATAGATCATGCAGATTTAATAGGAGGTGGGGGAGGGAGAGACAAAATCTGATTCTGTAATTAAACAGGGAATAGCAATCTGAGACAAATGACAGCAAACTAGCTTTCAGTAAAATATAAATCAGGCTAGATGTTGTAATAACCTGTATTTTGTGATGGTCATAATTGTTATGCATGCCTGTGAATTGCGGAACAGTCTCATGTCGGTCTTGGTCCATTAATCCATTTCTTTTAATGTTTGTTTATGGAGCCAGGTTGAGGAACTGAAGGAAACAGTGAAAGAAGAGTTCATGCCTTGGGTTTCACAATATCTGGTGATGAAGAGAGTTAGTATTGAACCAAACTTTCACAGCCTCTATTCAAATTTCCTTGACACTCTTAAGAATCCAGAGTTCAACAAAATGGTTCTGAGTGAAACTTATAGGAACATCAAGGTGGGTGCTGCTTAATCACTCTTGCCCTTCCTCCCAAGTGCAGAGGTGGAACTAATATCAAAATGTCACTGACACAGAATAAATTCACAAACCTTATTAGGATTTCCATTGTAATAACTCTTGATTAATGACTTGGGCCCAATCCTATCCAGCGTTCCAGCACTGATGCGTAGCCATGCCAACTGGGCATGCACTGCATCCTGCAGTGGAGGGGCAGTCACAGAGGCCTTCACGGGTATGTTCACTTACTTTGGGGCTGCATTGAGGCTGGAAAGTTAGATAGGATTGGACAGTTGGTAAGGGATGCCAGTAGCTTAGACCACTCAAAGCTGGGCTTAAACCTGACCCCAGTCTTGTTGGTTCTGATCTTTTGCAGTAGCAGGCTAAGAAGAGTCTGCTCTGAATTTTGTTCTTATTCTTTTTTCTGTATCTTTTTATACCTTAAGCTAAGATTAGTTTAAATGCAAAGTTATACTTCAAATGTGAGAAGACAGTAGAGCTGACAGGGATTACTTGGGCAGACAACCAGGCACACACATATTTTATGCTGGGAAGGAGCCAAAGCCTGGAACAGCAAAAGGCTGTCACTAGAGATGCTGACACTTAAAGGAAAGACGATGTTAAACAGGAAAGTGGTGGCTGGATGAACACTGATACTGCAAAGCAAAAACTGGAGTGAAATTACTGCTAACTGAAATATTTAGTTCCTGTGAAACATAGATCCATAGGCAACACTTTTGTCAATAACTCACTATACGTGGATGGTTTCCCTTGGCTGCTGTGAGAGTGCCAAACAGTAAGGTGATCCATCCACCCATAATGTGATACTTTACAGATAGGCAGAGCATTGTGCTCTTGGTGGACCAAAATGTTTAACTTTCAAAGAAAACATTAGTCTTTCTAGGTACAGTGATTTCCCTGAGCAAAGTCTGAGTTAATGGTACTCAATCATAGCCAGAGCTCTTCTTTAGAACCCTAGGAGGAAATGATTAATGGCTAACCACCCTTCTCCTCCTCCCCTAAAATCATCCTTTAGGTGCTTCTCACATCGGATAAAGCTGCTGCCAACTTCTCAGACCGGTCCTTGCTGAAGAATTTGGGTCACTGGCTGGGGATGATCACGCTGGCTAAAAATAAGCCCATCTTGCACACGGTGAGGCCTCAACACAGAACATCAACAGAGAAGAGAACTTCCTTTTGTCATGAGGGAGGAATGTTTTCTGTTCCTGCCCATTACCTGCTTTTGATTACCAGCTTTTCTTCTAGGACTTGGATGTGAAATCCTTGCTGCTGGAGGCTTATGTTAAAGGACAGCAGGAGCTATTGTACGTTGTTCCATTTGTTGCCAAAGTTTTGGAATCCAGTGTAAGAAGTGTGGTAAGTCTGATATACAGAGAGCTATGGCAGACGAGAATATTCAAAAGCAGTGTTCCACTTCCACTATAACTTATCCATATTGTAATAACATCAAAAACTCCTACAGTTCTTGGGACTTTTCAACAACCTGTTCTAGAAGGTAAGGTTAAAATAAGGGACAAGAATCCTGTGATCTTGAAGCTACTGAAGAAATATCATATGCCAAAAAAGAAAATTGCAAGGGAACAGATATGTTGGACTTGAACTGGGATTGTGTTGACCTACAAATAATTAGAGGATACCGTAAAAAGGTTCCATTAAGGATGTATCCAGCGCGACAATAGCTTTTCCTGCCACTAGGAAAGGGAAGGTGGCTGTATTCTCAGTCGTGTCCCTCCTTTTCTGAAGGCTTCTTTGGGAGCTGAACTTCTGCTTTCAGATGATACATCTCCAATGGGGGCACCAGCTGGATGATTTTGATGAAACCGAACAGGTGCTGGAGCAATACAATGTGTTGGGAGGCTACTGCTGAGACCATGTTGACAATTATTTGGGAAAGGGATGGTGGTGTTCCTTAACTGGCATGTCTGGTCAGGGAAGGGGCTGTTAGGTTGGATATAGGTGGTGACAGAACACATAGGTATATTTTGCATGCTGCATAAATTTTAGTATGAAGGGTGTTGTGTTGAGGTAGCAAATTTTAATTCTAATCATTAACTGCCGCTGTTCTTGAAGCAGAGCTGTCAGCTGTCCTGTTTTTCCCTTTACTTTGTAGGTTTTCAGGCCCCCAAATCCTTGGACGATGGCAATTATGAATGTGTTAGCAGAGCTGCACCAGGAGCATGACTTAAAAGTAAGTATGCTTAACTACTGTGCAACTCCAAACTATTTTTATTCAGGATAATCTGGCAAAATGCTTTGTGTGAAAAGTTGAGCTTGACTAGTAAACTTTAGTCAGTGTCATGACACTGTCCGCTAGCTTTTTCTTCCATTTAGATGCTGACCTTGCTAAGGCATGTTCTGATGTCTTCTCAGACATTCTCTTCACATTCAGAATGTTTGTTTTAAAGCCTGTCACTTTTCTGAATGCGTTTTAAGATTTGGAGTGATGGTTAGGCCTAGAAGTGAAAATTCATTATTGGTGTATCTTGAAAGATTACTTTATTAAACCTGAAGTGATTAAATATTACACAGCTCAATCTGAAATTTGAAATTGAAGTGCTTTGCAAGAACCTTTCCCTTGACATCAGTGAACTGAAGCCTGGTAATCTGCTGAAAGACAAGGATCGACTGAAAAGTCTGGATGAGCAGCTGTCTGCTCCAAAGAAGGATGTCAAACAGCCAGAAGAGCTACCAGCAATTACAGCCACTAGTAAGTGTTAAGGAAAACTCATGCCTGTGTTGTGCAAATATAGTCTGCATTTCCTATATTTGGTGGGTAGGAAAGTTTTCCACATGTTTGTTATCTTTCAACATAATTGTTTTAATATATTTTTGTTCTACCTTTCCCTGCTATGGTAGGCACTCAAGGTGACTAATGTCAAATATACCTAAAATCAGCTTAAAACAATCATACAACATTCACAAATTAGGTCAAGAAGCATCAGACAATAGTAAAACAATACATAAGTAAAAAGCAAAAAGCAAGCATTGCAGCAGTAAAATAGCAATAAGAGCAGTGGTAAATAGTAAAAAGCATCAACGTATAACCATAAAAGCAATAAAGTAACTTGAAAGCGGCAAAAGAAATAAAATGGCAATAAAATTATCAAAACACAGTAAGAGACCAAATGGTGGGAATAAGCAGTGGGAAGCAACTGTCATAACAAAAATGCCAGATGAAAAAGGAAGTTTTGAGCAAATGCTGAAACTCCTCCAAATCACAAGGGAGGGAGTTCCTTAGCTGTGTAGCTTTGAGAAGGTACCATAAATTCTAGTAATCCTCATCCTAATCTCTGTTGGGCTTGGCATATGCAGCAGAGCCTCTCCGCAGATCTCTGTGTGAGCTAGAATGTACAGGAGAAGGTGGTCCCTCAGGTATCTTAGTCCCAAGCCTTGAAGGGCTTTAAAGAGTAAAACCAACCCATTGAATTGGATCTGTGGGTCACAGAAGACTCATATGCACCTGTTCCTGCAGAAAAAACAAGTCCACAGTCCAGCATCTGCATTGTGAATTGTGAATTTCTGGACTAAAATGACCTGTTTTCTCAAGATTTGATTTCAGTCTTTTAACACTCATCCAGTTCCAAGCCATCTCCAGGCAAGGTTTCAAAACATCAACAGCTTCCCCTGTGTTAGCTGGAAAGGGGAGAGAGGGAAAAGGATATCAACAGTGTTGATGGAACCCAGCTCCAAATCCCCAGATGACCTCTCCAGTGGTTTCATGTAGTTAAACAGCATTGGGGGATGAAAGAGACCCCTGCAACACCCCATCCACCCATGTGACTGGATGACACCCCATCTGACTGTCATCAGGATGACTGGATGCTGATGGAATCTGAGAAGGGATAGGCCTAGTGGCAGTTATTCTTACAGTTTTGCACTTTATGCTTATATATATATAATATATATATCATATATATATCATATATATAATATATATAAAAATAAGAGAATAATGGAGCACTAAAGTGCATGTCAAACAGTGTTCTTGCATAGAACGTCTGTACAAGTACTTCAGGTCTTAACGCACACACAATGATAGAGTAATCTCTAATCTGTTATGGTGTGTGTTATAAGGACTGGAATTGATTGTGGCTTGTCCAGGATTGTACAGTAAATCCCTACTGAGCTGGAATTAACATAAGAGCCCCACTGGATCAGACCAAAGGTCCATGTAGTCCAGCTTCTTGTATCTCACAATGGCCCACCAGATGCCTCAGAGAGCATGCGAGACAACAAGATGCCTGCATCCCTTGCACCTGGCATTCTGAGGTAGCCTGCTTCTAAAATTATAAACCAACTCTCCTATGTGCAAGTTTGGTACTCTCCATTGAAGCAGAGCTGCCTTCCTGACCAGCATGTGCCAGTCACTTGTAGCATTACTTCAGACAGCACTCCTTTTACTCAAGTAGTCATAAGTAGTAAAGTAGTTTAAGTAGTTTACTCCTTTTACTCAAGTAGTCACAAGTTATTCTTTTGTCATCCAATGTCAGTATTCACTTGTTTCTCATTTATTTTTCAAGTGGCGTCTTGGGTGTCACTGGAAAACAGAGATTCTTCATCAACAATACTATTTGGTCAGTTTGCTTTCTTTGCTAGATGAGTTTCCAAGATGGGTCTTATGTAGTTTCACTAAATTTGCGCCTCTTATTGAATGTTTGCCTCTTCTGGATGGCCATCTGCAGGTGGAATGAGCGGTGGCAAGAATTTTTTTCATTCTCAGTGTAGTCCACTATACTGGAAAAGATATGATCAAATAGACTCCTTTTATCTTTGGGAATGTACAGAAGTTCAGCAATTTTGGCAACTAGTGGCTGGTTTCTGTCATTGTGTGTGACATAATATCCGCCTGTACTGTGCTTTTACAGATTATCCTATCTTCATAGATCAACAATATTAATATGCTGCCTTTCTTGTCATTGGATTTCTCCTCTGACTTTAATCAAGGCAGTTTACATAGGCAGAGTTTCTCATGTAGGGGCTGTTAGAATCACAAGTTCTAATCTTGCATAGAACACTTCAGTCCTGGTGGTTTGGCATCTCTCTGGCTGCATTTGCCTCCCCCACTTGACTTGACAGGCAACCCCTCTGCTCTTACTTGAAGGGTTGTCTTCTCCGCTCCTCTCGCCAGCTGGAGAGACTCTTCTCTGTCAGCAGCATTTATTGGCAGTTCACTTCTGGCTGACATGAACGGCAGTCTCGGGTGACCTTCAGGCTTCAGAGGCGGCAACAGCTGCCAAGATTCATACTGCTAGATTATGGGGGGGGGGAAAGCGCCACAGGCTACCCAAAATCAATTTTGATAACTTCTTATTATAAACAAGTTAATTTAGCATCTAGTAATCCCCATTATAGATGTCAATGCATTGGCAATCGGATTCCCTTTTATGTCAAGCTGCTTTCACCAAGTAAGTTTTATTTTGTAATGGTTACTGTGATCTTTGAACTTTTTTTGTTTTCCAACCCAAAATCACTTGTTGATGCAGTAAACACCTCTTCTCTGGAGGGAGGGCATCTAGAGTGACTTGCTTCCTCCCACTCACTCGAAAGTCAGGACTTAAAATAGCAAAAGAGTGAAGAGGTTACCCAAGAGAAGATTCGTCTGTTTCCAGTCCTGACCACTCTTTGAGACAAGCCCTCACTTGGTCGTCTTATACCTTTCTCAAGTTACAATAAAAGCAAAAGAGTGCTTTTCTCCACTCTTGTGGCCACTCTTACCTTTTTTTTTTTTTTAAAGATTATGAGCACTTTGGGACAGGGAGCCATTTAACTTTATTTTTTTGCCTATAAACTGCTTTGTGAACCTTTCTGTTGAAAAGCGGTATATAAATGCTGTTTGATAAATACTATATAGCAGTATATAAATACTGTTTTCAAGACCTACTTTGAATAGGAATTCCTCTTTTTCTATTGGCCTATGGTATTTCTTCCAGGGCATGCTCCGCCTTTCCTTACAGAGAGGGATTGTCGCTTCTTTCCTTCTGGAATTTCCCAAGAGAGACAGAAAGAGGAGTTAGGGGCACCCCTCTGATCGAAGAAGATTGAGTAGTCTCAGTGGCATGCACCAAATCTGGTCAAGTACTAAATCAGAAAACAAGCATCATCAAGTGTCTTTGTCCACCATGGGGAGTTGGTCAGCTGTCCAATCTAGACTGCCAGCTTGTCCCCTACTCTGTGCAGTACTACAGAGGAGCAGTAGCAAATCCTATTCAAAAAGGGAACAGGGAGGTCTTGACTGCAATCTCCAAGAATGCCTCTGTAGTATCAACCCTACAACATATAGGTATGAGTTTCCTACCCCCTTATTGTGGGAGGATTGTCCACACACCCAGATTTCACTAAGAGGATTAAAAGGGTAATTGTGAAATACCTTAAGGCTGTCTTTGCAACACAAAGAAAGAAAATATTGCAAACATTATAGCTCATTTCCTCTTGCTTCTGGTCAAGGAAGAGAAAGGGGGAGCATTCCAAGTGTGCCTTTTGGAGAAGCTATAATCATTCCTATCAAAGACAACACTTATCAGAGTCTCTCTAATTTTGATTAGAGGTGTCAGCTTGGGACTCCCCTGATCTTTATGACATTGTCTCAAAAGGAACACCACCTGAGCAAGTCCAAGGCCTGCTTATGAGTAAGTCATTTTGTCTCACAGGAGAGGTTGAATGGTTAAAGGACGAAACCTCCTATGAATGTCACAAAAGTTCTTCACTCAGGTTTTTATTCCTTCTGATCAAGCCTGTCTCAGTGCCACAATTCTAGTAATCAGGTCAAAATCCTATACCTTCCACATCTAAAGTGTCCTTAGTCTTTCCAAAGCTAAAGTCCCCTAGCATGCTCTTCCCATCTTAGATGTATTGAGGAAGCTATGGATCTGAGCAAAATGCTGCCTGAATGTGGCACCCAAAAGATTTAGCCCTGTCGTAGCCCTCTCAGAGGCCATAATCATGAAAGATGGGAGCAGAAACTTAAAGGAGAGAGGCTTCAGTCCCACTGTCATGCTGGAAAGCCTCTGTAACGGAAAGGCGAGTCTGACAATTAAATGCATCCACTGTGTGGAACTTAATGGATTCATTATATCACCAGCAGTGAGGTGTAATTCCTCATTGCGCCCAGCAAAGATGTTGACTAGAGGGTGAACTTGACTTGGAAAAACTCCTCAACAAACTGTCAAAACACGACTTCTTGACTTCCTTCCTTAATCAACCTGAAGGAAGGTCCCCTACGTACAACTACCCACAGGTGGTTACAGATCACTACAGTTACAGTTCTGTGAGCATCCTTTTGGGGTCTCAACCACTCAATATGTGTTCACCAAAGTAATGAGCTCCACAGTAGCACTCCTTCTGCACATGTGCCAGGACCGTGATTTCTTCATCAACACTCAAAAATCACTTGCAGTAATTTTTGGAAGCAGTGAGACATACCAACATGGGGCTTGTGTTTCTTCCACAGGATTTGAGTGGAAAAAATTGAGACATGCTTCTGATTCTGAATAAGTCAAACACAGATCTGCCTACTCTTGACTGAATAAGTCAAACACAGATCTGCTTGCCTTCTGGGGCTTCAGTACGGTTCACTGGGCTCCACTGGGCTAGTGACTATTCCTGCTGTATCAGGGTGGGAGATGGTACCCATCACCCTAACAAAGGTCTGGCTTATTGAGCTTTCACTATGCATCTTCAGGGAGAGCATGTATTGCCATTAAAAAGTACATGGTGCTTCAGAAGATGAGCAGCCAGAGGTGATACTTTTGTTCCACATTAGCTTGGGAGGGCATGGCTCTTAGACTTCTTTCACTTGGCGCCCTGTCTGCCCATGCACATTCTCTCTGCTTACCAGCTGAGGGCCCATAATGTTGTCCAGAATTGCTTCAACTTTCCAGACTAAGTAGATGATCCTAGTCAAGTGTGGTTATCTTTTTAAAGATAGTACAGTGATGTTGAGAAGGCCGTCCACCGTAGAAATCTGCAGGACCGTGTTTGAGGCATTTTCTTGCTGATGCAGTAGAAAACAGCTTGGTCCTGCAGCAGCTTCCATCTCTGTGTTAGTGTTCCTGTAGGCATGGCAATGCCCAAATACCTTGGAATTCCAAATCTTGGCACTGTCAGCTGTTCTAAAAAGACTCAAATCTTCCATAGCAATACTTCCCCATCCAAAGTGCTTCTCTGTTGACACCACTGTCAGTATACTGGTTTCCTCCATGAGAGCTTTATAAGATTCTCCCAGCCCTTCTGTTGAGGTTTTAGTCTTGGAAGGTTTCCTTTTGGAAGGCTGTAACCTGCTCCCAGAGCCTTGGAGCTGGAGACACTGTCAGTCTGTAAGAACTCTGCATGTTCCAAAAAGACAGTGTCATTAGGATTGATCCACCATTCCTGTCAATCAACAGTTTCACCATTTGTAGGGTCTTTTTTTGGCAGTCTGCCACCATCTGGCCATTCCAAAGAAAGATTGGCATACTTTGGATGTTTGGAGAGCAGTGAGAATCTGCATTCCCTGAATCAAGCATTTTGTCAGTTAGCTAGCTTGTTGGTTTTATGCTAACCAGTCTGGGTAACGACGTTTCAGAAGAAATTAAGGTTAAATAATGCTCTAAGCTATGAGATGTCGCCATGTAGTGCTGCAGTGTCTGCAGTGTTTAAAATGAGTTCTTCACTAGAGCAGGTACATGGACATCTGTCAGTAGCTAATAAGAAAGACAATAGTAGCTATTGTTCATCTGGTAGATACATGCATACCTACCTATGTATCTGCAGAAAATGCCTTTGGAAGGTACTGTTCTCCAGTAAGTTGGGCAGGATTGGACTTCGTTCTTCTCCGACCATGTGAAGCAGCTTTTTGAAATGCCATCCAAAGGTGTCATATTCTACTCTGAGAAAGAAACACTGGACTCACAGTGGACAGACTCAAGGGAGTGTTTGTTTCTCCTGTAAGCAGGCAGCTCTACAGGCTCCAACTGGGCTTTTTTTTCTTTCTTCAAAGATCACTCAAGTTGTCTGCTTTGTTTTTCAAATCAGCAGAATTTTACTCAGAGTAGGAAAAAGGGTAATGGGGTTCTCGTTTGTTTTTTCACTACTGAAATGGAGGAGTTGCTTCTTCCCGTGGTCCTTGAGTTCTTCATTTGTGTAGTCCTGTTTGGGGTGGGTGGGAGGAGGAACCCATTCAAGGGTGCCATCCATCTGCTGTGAAGAAATAATCTATCACAATAAGGTCAGTGTTGCTTGCTCATAATACAGTCATAGTTACATTTTGATGTTATGTGCATGCAAATTAGTTGTACATTTGACTTTTTATCTTGTTTTGGAAAAAAAAGTTGTTCAAAGTTTGTTAAAACAAAACGCAGTATATCTAGTACTCCAGAGCTTCTAGTTATTCTGAAAATCTTTTCTCTTGCTCTCCTCTTTTCTCAGCAACTACTACCACACCAGCAACCAGCACCACTTGCCCTGCTACTGTTCCTCCACAACCGCAGTACAGCTACCATGATATCAATGTTTATTCCCTTGGAGGGCTGGCTCCACATATTACTCTAAATCCAACTGTGAGCATCTAACTGGGAAAGACTTCCAGTTTTGGGATGGGCGGGATTTGACTGTGGGGTAGCTCTGCACTTTGCTAATGATGCAGAATAAGTTGTATAAAAAGGAAGTTACTGACAACTGCTGTTTTGCTCTTCCAGATTCCCCTGTTTCAAGCCCACCCGCAATTAAAGCAGTGTGTGCGTCAAGCCATAGAGCGTGCAGTCCAAGAACTTGTACATCCAGTGGTAGATCGGTCCATTAAAATAGCCATGACTACCTGTGAGCAGATAGTGAGGAAGGATTTTGCACTAGACTCGGAAGAGTCGCGCATGCGTGTAGCAGCACACCACATGATGCGAAATCTGACTGCTGGTATGGCTATGATTACCTGCAGGGAGCCTTTGCTGATGAGTATAGCTACCAACCTGAAGAACAGCTTTGCCACTGCATTGCGGGTATGTTTGTGATTTCCTAAGAAGGGCTAGTTCAGACAAATTTGTGACGTTGCATTCTGACAAAGCAGGGCAGTACACTATTCTTCATGCCATTAAGGTAAACATTTCCAAAGATGCTCTAAATTTCAAAGTTTGGTGATGTGTCGTAATGCCCAGTTATGCAATTATCAATCTGATCATTAAGATCAATAACAAGATTGATCATTAAGATTGACAATAATGCAAAAGGTTGCATTAAGACACATCACCCAGGTAATTTATAATTGAGGATTATTATCACTTCGGTGCTTATTTCATATAAAACCAACGAGGCCTTGTCGCACCTGAAACAAATTTATTTTAGCATAAGCTTTTATGGACGACAGGACACTTCATGTGCTGGAAAAAGAAAAGTCTTCATGAATGACTAGGGCACTTGTTCTGTTAGTTGTTGCTAAAATAAAGCTACCAAACATTCCAAGGAAAATAATTGGTTCTTCTGGCTGAAATTGGTTCCTTCTGTTTCTGGTGTTGCCAATTTGTCATACATCTCTGTGTGTGGTAGTAATAAAAATTGGAAAAATTCTAATTGTATGGAATCCAGCAGCCCAATTCTTGCTAAGTTTTTCATTATATGTAGGCTTGTACTTTGACAAGTCAATCTTTGGTATGATTTGTCTTTGCATTTTTCTACTAGTTTGCTATGGCCCATGGTTAATGGAACAAAAGAGCATCTAAGAAAAGGCAGGTTGACAGTGGACATTACACTAAATACATTAGCCTTGGGCTGAAATTCTATTTATAAACTTGCCTCTCTCCAAGGAGAGGAACTACAGCTGAAGTAGTTGCTTTATGAAATCTTTTGTCTTCAGTTTAACCAGAACAGATAGAGAACTTCTGCTTATCAAGCCCAAAGAATGACTTGTGGCTTTAAGTGAAGAGCTGAGTAATAGGTGCTCAAAATTCTTGTCTGCAAATAAGTGTAAGGCTTCTGTTGTAAACTGTGTAATCTGGCGGACAATGTTGTAAACTGTGATGGTGGATGATGATGTGAAACCTTTACATCTTACAACCTTTACAGTTAGTGAAGCTTTCCTGATTGATTGGGGGGAAAAGATCCCAGAAGAGTTTTAATCCAGTATATCAGTGGTAAAGCCCATTCAATCTGGTCATTTGCTCTAATACAGGGGTCTCCAATCCTGCCCCTCCAAAGGATTTTATCCATCCTTCAGCACATGGTAGGGAAGCTTGGCTGTTTTGGTCCAAAGTAACCCACTGATGGGGGATAAATAGAGTGCAAACTTGGTATCAATGGGCGTGCACACACCACAGTTACCAGCATCACTGTTTCAATGCCCTTAAAAAAGAAGAAAAAAGGCCAAAATTGCATTTCTTTTGCATGGTCAAACCGTGCTATTCATGGCTAAGAATAGCTCAAAAGAAGCACTGTTGGTCTCCTAGCATGGGTTATATATTCCATTCAGCCACTAGAGGCGCTGAATGTACGGTAATGGAATTATTCCATTACACTGCATTACATTCAGCACCATATACTCACCCCATCCACTTATTGTATTCAATCAAACTCTTCAGCACATTGGAGTGTGTGTATTATTTATTTTCAACCCCGTGTCATATACTGCGGCCCTTGTGCCGAAAGGTTGAGAGACCCCTGCTCTGATACATGAGTGTTTGTATATTGTCTATAGTTTGAGGGGAGAGATACCATTACAGTACAGACTTCTTACCTTTGCAGTGTAACTGTGACAAAGTTTGTCATATAGGGACATCGTAGGCTTAAACCATAGAATTTCCTTGTCTACATTTTCCAGGATTTACAGATAATTAGCTTAATGGATTACTTCTTATTAACAAAAAACGATGTGTTACAAGCTGATGTTGCTGATATGAGTATGGGTACAGCCTTCCTTTAACGGCCTGCCTTCTATAATAGGCAGCTTCACCACAGCAGAGGGAAATGATGGAGCAGGCGGCTGCGCAATTGGCACAAGATAACTGTGAGCTGGCTTGCTGTTTTATTCAGAAAACAGCTGTGGAAAAAGCAGGTCCTGAAATGGACAAGAGGCTAGCCACTGTGAGTATGGAATGCTCAAGATCTACATTTTTTAAAAGCCAAATTATACCCAGTTGTCGGGTATTTTCACTTTCATATGTTTTTGTCACAGGAATTTGAACTCAGAAAGCATGCCAGGCAAGAAGGTCGTAGATACTGTGATCCTGTGGTACTGACTTACCAGGCTGAACGGATGCCAGAACAGATCAGACTGAAGGTGGGAAGTCTGAGAGAACATTATCTGCCTCCAGATTAGGACACAGCCAACAAAGGAGCTCTATTTCAGTTTAGAACTTGGTGTCGTCTTTAGATATTTCAGTGTCTGAAAATTTTCTCTGATCTGTGCTTCTCCAGTGAAGATATTTGCTGGCATAGAATGGCCTTCAGTGTTACAGTGAAGTGCTTGCTCTATGCCTTTTTTTCTTTAAGTATTCTTAATTTGCACTTCTTCCTCGCATTTGTACTGTATTATTTAGGCTAGGTGCAATTTTTTGTTTGAATATACTGCTAAAATTCCTAATAAGCAGCGCAGTCTCTTGTTTTTACCAAGGGTAGGTGGTGTTTAGCAGTTCAAGGAGTAGGAGACAAATATTGAATTCAGTATTGAGTATTTCTTCTGTATGTACTGAATTTCTGTGGTGGAAATTCAGGAAAGTTCTCTCTATATTCAGAAGGCAGAAAGTAGATGGGTAGCCTTATCCCACATTTAACAGCCCCCAGGAGCATTGAAACTTAATAAAAAGCATTAACTGGCCTGAGGCAAAAGTAATCTTTTGGGGTTTAACTTCAAATACATAGCAGCAGAGGTGGTACTTGGGGACCTGGTTTTCCCCAAATGTGAAAACTAAAAGACCCTGTTCCATGTGATTGGATATTGGGTTAGCATTGCATTCTGTCAGGGAGGGGCTGAGTGAACAGAAAGAAAACTTAGGGAATCTGAAGGTTAGCTGGTAAAGGGGATGTCTCCTAGTAACCTACGTACGTTTAGCTTCAGATTCCAGTGCCATGTGAGCAGCACACCAGATCATTTCACAGTGACCAGATTCCTATAAGAAGCTCTCAGTCACTGTGTGAAGGCATTAGCCCTTGTGGCATTGTTCCCCAACAGACGGCCCCTGAACCCAGAGCAGTTACAGCACTTGTTGAGGAATGCATTATCTGAAACACCTTGTCAGAACTGCAATATTTAATAATGCTGTGGCACTCATTGACAGTTACTTGATCCTGAGCAGCTGAGATTCAATGGAAAAGGACACTCTGAGTTTGCTGAAGCTGGGTTTATCTTTTGCTGCCTGCTGACCAGAATGGAACTTCACAATAAGCACAATTGCTCAGTTCCATATCACATGAGATTTGTCTCTCCATACCTTGATAATTTATTGCTAGGAGCCAGGCCTTCATGTGTAAGTGACTTGTGTAAGCGACTTGTGGGAAAAGCTTGTACTGTGTAAGTTTTGACTGATTATCCAGCAATGCCATCAAAGAGCTCTGTGCAAGGAAGTGTTGAGTTCAACAAACAAGTACAAACTTTTATTAGGCATACATTAAAACAACTTTTATTATGCATACATTAAAACAACCAGTACACAACATTATCATACAAAACAATAAACCCAAGACATGTTGAGTTCTTTACTTTTAGCTACCCATTCTATTCAAGTTCTGTTTTCTGAGTTGGGCACAAGAATAGCCTCTTTTGATTGGCCTTCCTTACTAGATGAGAAAAGAACTGCCAGTTTCATTGTATAGTGCAGTGGTTTCCAACTGTGGGTCCATGGCTCACCAGTGGGCCACGACCCAATTTTTGGTGGTCCATGAAACTGACAGGATAGATCAGGCTATGTGCATCAAGGGCTAAACAATCGGCTTCTTAGGGGAGCCCTGCTGCCCAATCACCATTATAGCCATAGAGGCTTGAGCATCAAGTGAAACCCACTGTTTTTAGGTGGGTCCCGATGCTAAAAAGTTTGGGAACCACTGGTATGGTGTGCAATCTCCAGGTGTAGTGCTGTGTTGGGATTGTCATGCAGTAGTTTTGCCCATGGAAGTGTTTGTTTACAATTCTACTAAATGCAGTATTTCCTACTTTTGTGTCAGGTTGGTGGTGTGGACCCAAAGCAGCTCGCTGTCTATGAAGAGTTTGCACGCAACGTCCCTGGTTTCTTACCTACCAATGATTCAACACAACCCACAGGGATTCTGGCTCAGCCTATGAAGGTAAAAATCCATTTGAGAATGTTTGAATGGAGCATTCTTCATGGAAGGCTAATGTAACAAAACCATCACAGTTCAATATCACTAACTGAACTAATGTTTTCTCTGAAATCAGCAAGCCTGGGCAACAGATGATGTCGCACAGATCTATGATAAATGTATGACAGAACTGGAGCAGCACCTGCAATCCATTCCTCATACCCTCGCAATGAACCCACAAACTCAGGCCTTACGAAGCCTCTTGGAAGCTGTTGTTGTGGCTCGTAACTCTCGCGATGCCATTGCAGCTCTTGGGCTGCTCCAGAAGGTTAGTTGGTGAATTTACTGTTACGAACATGTAACACTTATTTGTCGTCCTTTACAAGGGAATGGGGAAAGAGAAGTAGCACCTCAGATCTACTTTTGTGTTTGAGAGTCTCATTTACAAATACTCTGTACACAGTGACAATGTGTGAGCCTGTCAGACTTATGGGAACTGCATAAAATTGCAGCTATGTTTAAAACACAGATTATAGGTTGGGGATTATTTATTTATTTATTATTAGATTTTTACCCCGCCTTATTGTGCCCGAAGGCACCCAAGGCGGCATTACAATATATATATAAAAACAATATAACAATTTACAATTAAAAACAATTAAAACAGAATTAAACAATACAATCAAAAATTAAGAACACAATTAAAAACAAATTTAAAAACAATATAAAAACAACAAGCCCCATGGGTTATAATAAACCAGCCCGCCTGTCAACGGTTAAAAGCTTTTTGGAATAAAAAGGTCTTCAGCCCCCGCCGAAATATAAACAAAGAGGGAGCAGTTCTCAATTCTAAGGGGAGGGTGTTCCAGAGTTGGGGGGCCACCACCGAAAAGGCCCTCTTCCTGGCCGCCGCCCCTCTCACTTCTCCTGGTGGCGGCACAGTCAGGAGGGCCCCCCCAGATGATCTAAGAGTACGGGTTGGATTATATGGAAGAAGGCGGTCCCTCAAATACCCCGGCCCCGAGCCGTAAAGGGCTTTAAAAGTCAAAACTAGCACTTTGAATTGGGCCCGGAACAGAACCGGCAGCCAGTGTAGTCGCCGAAGCAGCGGCTCGACAGAGTCAAACCGACGTGCTCCAGCAACCACCCGAGCCGCCGCGTTCTGTACTAGTTGTAATTTCCGGACCGTCTTCAAAGGCAACCCCACGTAGAGCGCATTGCAATAATCTAATCTAGATGTCACTAGGGCATGGGTCACAGTGGCCAGGTCCGCACAGCTCAGGTACGGCCGCAGCTGGCGGATCAGCCGAAGCTGAGCAAAGGCTCCCCTGGCCACCGCCGCCACCTGGGACTCCAGGTGTAGCTGTGAATCCAGGAGAACCCCCAAGCTGCGAACCTGCTCCTTCAGAGGAAGTGCGACCCCATTCAGAGCAGGACGATAGTCCAATACCCGAGCCAGTGACAGTGCTTCCTATTAAAGGGCAGCCATCTTTCAGATAATAAGCAGCAAAATGCTGTCATGGGTTTTTCTTGCCCTCTGGCATGCTGTGTTTTTACCCCATAGTTCTTTGGCTTTCAGTGGGTAAAGGTGTTGAGACTGTATGCCATAATTAAGTGACTTCAGTAGTCCAATCAGAAAACAAACAACAAGGCTGTGGCTAGCATCCCTCTTATCTAAGAGGCTCAAGAAGATGTTGTCTTTAAATCTGTGTTGCTGCTCCTCGTGCAGGCTGTGGAGGGACTACTGGATGCCACCAGTGGTGCAGATGCTGACCTCCTCCTCCGCTACCGAGAGTGTCATTTGCTTGTGTTAAAAGCGTTGCAAGATGGCCGTGCCTATGGGTCTCCATGGTGTAACAAGCAGATCACAAGGTCAGTAATAGCCCAGTGGGCTAAGAGTTATCTCATAGGCATTTATCTCATAGGGGAGCTTTATTAAATAACAAATGAGAGGTGACAAGGCATTATCAGTATTTGTTATGTCTATTCTGGGTATGTGCTGTGACTGTGGCAGCATGTTAGGCAGCCAGTATTGTTCCATGATAGGGTGCCAAGTATAAACATTTGACTTCCATGTTTCCAGTTCCAGGATATGTGTTTTCAAAACATTACCCACCTCTTTCAACTCAAAAAAGGGTATAGTAGAGAACAATAGACTTGATGTACCAGGAGGCTGCCAGTGCTGGGCCTGACCTTTATTGGTCAGAGTGTGGTCAGCATCTAGGGTTAATCATGCTAGCTGGCTCTATGTATAAATGAAGGTGGCTTACAGAATTAAAACAAAAAAACATTAAAGCAGGACAAACTTCAATGGATCGTGTAAAACAGTTAAAATTGCATTTGATTAAAGAAAATCAATCCTGTCTTCCTGCCTTCAAGGCACAGAATCGATTTTAGCTTCACCCACTGACGTAAATAAGAGAAGGAGGGTAAATATAAGAGAAGTGAAAACTCTGTATTTTGAAGGTTCTTCATGCTTGTTTGTTCCAACTCAAGTATTTGTTTCACTGACCTTCAGCAATGATGCCCAGGCTGTTTTGCCACAGGCTTTAGGTTCTGTGCCACTCTTGTTACCATGGTGAATTTATTAAGTGGTTGTATCAGGAAGGTCAGTCCTGTCCCTTCCAAGGAAAAAGTACCTGAGGCAAAGTAAAACTCCTTCATCAGGAATCTTTAGACTGGGTGTGAATTAGCACTGTGCAGAGAACCCAGCCTCGTCTCAAGGAAAAAGAACAGCTGGGGGAGAGCTTCCAGTCAAAAGAATAAAAAATGTATTTTTAAAAAAATTGATATCAGAAATGCACATCTCAGATACTCCTTCACCAATAGTTAAATAAAAATGCAATAAGGAATACTTATTTGCCCTGTGTGACTGTACCCATCTTATTGGGGATGGATGATTGCAATATGTATTTGGCGCACTGAGAGGTGGGGGAGTGGAGACAGGACACAACAGTCAGAGAAGGAAGTCGAGGAAATCTTAATAGTTTCATTGCAGTTAAGTTGAGAAAAGGAAAAGGGGGAGAGATGGAGGGACGGTATACTGAAGAGGAAAGCAAGAGTTCAAAGCACAGCAGTAGTTACCTAGAGACAGCCAACCAAGCCTGATGTGCAGTGATTTAGAGATCCAGAAACAATGCATGGTCTTTGCACCATGTTTTTGAATTATAACAATTGCTTGGATAGGCTGCCAGTATTTATGGACATTTGACGGAAATGCAAATATGCTGGCTGGGGCATGGCCAGCAGGAGAATCATCAGATTATCTGTTGGGTTTCTGGGACTGGGATTGCTTTGATCAGCATTTAGGAATTTGTTCCTTTGTGTGGAGGATGTTCCGTATCTGACCATCAAGCTGGCCCCTGATAAAGCCAGGCAGGATGGTGCCACAATTAAACCACAGATATCCAAACAGCATTATATCAGCAATTGGCAACCTCCTCCTTTCCCCCTAAAATATGTGGCTGCATCTTGGTAGCAAACAGAAGTCAAGATGGAGTTTGAAAGCCTGACCTGGAAAAGCAGTGTCCATAGTTCACATTATTGTTCACTGACATTCATAGAGACTTTGGGGGAAATAGTCCTAAACTGTATTGCCAATAACAGTTGATGCTGGCATGTAGATTTGATTTGAGCTGTGCTGCTATGAGTTTGTAGGCAACTAAGATACTGTCTGTCACTCATAGGTTACGTAAATGTGAGACAGTGATTCAGGAATAAGACAAAATAAAACACCCTTGGGCACTCTCTCTTGTTTTGATGCTGCAAGCATGCAGTTGCCTTTTTTTGCTGCTGTGCCTTGGAAGAGTCACCTCAAGGCCAGGTACCTCTACCCAGAAGGGTTTTGTGTTCTCCCTTTCTGTAATGACTGATGGCCATTCCTTTTAAAATGGTTCATTAGCGCTTGATGTGTGATGGGAAGCTAGAGCACAGTCTGTTGGCTTTCTTGTCAGAGGCCAATTGTGGTCCAGTGCAGTCACTGAAGTGAGTGCTTGGTTGAACATTTGGATTATTTGAAGAACAAATTAAGGTCCAAGTTTGTCTTTTCCAGGTGCCTAATTGAGTGTCGAGATGAATATAAATACAATGTGGAAGCAGTGGAGCTACTTATACGTAACCACCTAGTAAACATGCAGCAGTATGACCTTCACTTAGCTCAGGTGAGGCTCTGGAATGAACTTTTCAGGAAATCTTTGAATGCTATTGAACAAAAAGAGTTCACCCTTTTGCCTTCTTTACCTTGGCAGTCGATGGAGAATGGCTTGAACTACATGGCTGTGGCGTTTGCAATGCAGTTGGTGAAAATCCTCTTAGTGGATGAAAGGAGTGTTGCTCACATCACAGAAGCGGATCTGTTCCACACCATCGAAACTCTAATGAGAATCAATGCCCACTCAAGAGGGAATGCGCCAGAAGGGTAATGCTAAGAGAATCTGTGGCTAGAGCAAGACTTGCAAATAGTGCCTCGTATGTGCTTTCATGAAACCTAACAGACATTCAGTCATTCCTGTCTTATGTTCTTCCTGTGGCTTGGTATTGCTGTGTAACATGTAATTGCACATTTGGAAGGATGATGCAGTATAGCCTTCCTTGGAATGTGATGCGAGAGAACAATTACAGTTTGAATGCTCTTTGACATCAAAGAATTTCCTGCATCTAGAAAATCCTCAACTGGGGGTGGGGGGCTAGATAGGAACCTTTTCCTTGATGTGCAGATGTGTTGGAGGAGGGATAGGCCAGGGTTTCAAAGAGCAAGGTACCCAGCCTCTCTAAGGTGCTAATGTTTTACTCTTCTCAGTGTCTTTGACTGCAACCCCCCTCCCTTTTTTAGGCGGAGAGTTCTCACCCTGAGGCAAAATAGCAGGGGAGCTGTGAAAAGAGTTCTCTGTAACTTGTTTTAGATAGAATTGGGAAGCTTCTAGGCTGCTTTCAAGATGAGGAGGAAAAGTAAGGGGAAGAAGTCCTGCAAATAAAATTAAGCTGAAAGAGATTGCAGAGCTCCAGAGAGAGTTGATTCTTGGCTTGCTAGGCAGAGCTGTTCTGCAGTGAGGCCCTCTCCCTGGAGAAGTTGTTGGAAGAATTCCGTTTTCTCTTGACTGTACTCTCCCTGTGTTTCATGGGGTGTGTGTGCTTTGGAATGCCCTCTGGAAGCCTGTTCAGAGAGACTGTGTTCTAGATTGTTTTTAGATCTGTGCACACATTCCCTCCCATCTGAAACTGAGCTTGTGTTTTCTGGATTTTTTTTTTCCTAGGTTACCACAGCTGATGGAAGTGGTGCGGGCCAACTACGAAGCCATGATTGACCGTGCTCATGGAGGGCCCAACTTCATGATGCATTCTGGAATCTCTCAGGCCTCCGAGTATGACGATCCCCCTGGCCTGAGAGAGAAGGCCGAATACCTCCTGAGGGAGTGGGTGAATCTCTACCACTCGGCCGCAGCCGGTCGTGACAGCACCAAAGCGTTCTCAGCATTTGTTGGACAGGTAGAGCTGTGGAAAAGAGAGGTGCTTTTTATTCAACAGAATTGGGGTATGATGCCCTCAGGATAAAATACAGTGATGTGTAGCATTGAATCCCCCAGACTTCTCCTCTTCATGTAAACACAAGCTGCTGTACCTGTGTGCTAAGCAGGCCTCTGTACCTAGTAGACTTGTTCCAACCTTTTGTCTGTTGTGGGGGTGCAGAGAGGAGTCAAATCATACTGTAACCACGTGGGTGGGACCTGTTCCTCTGTGAGGGGTGCCCACTCAGCTGGAGGAAAGTTAAGGTGGCCCAACCCCTGGCTAGTAGGCCAGTCATCCAGACCACAGAATTGGCCGCTCCGTTGTGGGAAAGGCCTGTGCAGTAGAAAGGCCTTGGGCTCCTTAAACAATGCACTGGCCGTGTTGGAGTTGCTCGCAGAGAAGAGGCTCTTGAGCAGTGCAGTATGTTTAAACGGCCCCTGAGATCCAGTGCGACTAAGGTGCCGGTTCCATTCTTTTTGTTAAATGGCCAGTGCAGATAGTCTTACCTGAGGCCCCTTCCTTACCTTTTTGGCAAGTGAGCCGATCAGGGCTGTCACATTCGTGTTTATGCATTGCATGGTCTTGTTATGGACTGGAAAATATTTTTCGTAAGTATCACAAGTTTGTTTTAAAAATTGCCTGGAATAATAGTATTGTGATATCTTTTGGATGGATTAACAGTGGGAAGTTGCCACCTTGTTGCACAATTCTGACAGGGTGGTAGGACGGTCTGTAGTGAGGTGCTTCGTCGCCGAAAGGCAGAACTGCTCCAGTTTTGGGAGACACTGGGTCCTAGTGGTACCCTAGCTCCTGCCCATTTCAGGAAGCAGGATCAGTTGCTAAGCAGGCCTCCAAAATGAGAGCCGGGTTATTATGTGCTGGACCTAACAGTGACCGTAGCCCTTCTATCCATAGCTTCACTGGAGGGGATGACCTGTGTGTCCATTTGTGACTTTGACTTCCCCCTGTCCCCACACAGTAAACATGTGAATATTCTCTCCTGGAGCCATGAATAAAATAAAGTTTATGCCAAAAGAGATGTTGGAGCCGAGCGTGTGTGATTCAGGCCTCAGCCATGCAAGTGCCCTCCTGCCCAATCTGTCCGGCACCCGAATGGACAGTAGCGCTGACCATGTTCACCAGAGGAAAGTTGCCGTTTTGATCTTTCTTGCAACTGCAGGGAGCACTCAGCCTTCTTGGACTATGGCCCTGGGGTTCTGCAGATCAAAGTGGTCAAGAGGCCCCAGCAATATGAGGTTGGTGCCTGCCACATGCTGACAGTTCCAGTGGCAATAGCAGAGAGAGCTCCACAGCTCATCCCTCTTGGTTGGAGCTTCCCCAGCTTGGAACAGCTTCTGGAGCAGAGCACCAGCAGACATGAGCTGGATGCTACCTATACCTGAGATCTACCTTGCTGGGAGATCTTACAAGAGCCGGGAATACCAGGCAAGACCTTGGACTGATTTCCCAGGTTGATGTTTCTTTGGGGAGAGATGTGCTCTCTAGCCCACAGTCCTGGTGCTCTCCTGGAAGGAGTCTTGCCTCCAGAAGGAAGCTGTTTAGGAGCAGTGACGAGCAACAATTGGGCATTCACCTTCAACACTTCAGAGGTGGACTAAAATTGCCCCGGGGGATGCTCAGTAGGGTGCCTGCCAGTTGATGGTGTTAGCAAACATATTTTGCTGTTAGCTATCTACTGTTCCGACTTCTGAGAGCATCATCTCTGGAATGGCAGCTCCATACACCCCATGCTAAGAAACAGTAGGTTGCTAGGGAACTGTTTCCACCTTCAATAATGGTGCATACATTGCTGCAGTCAGCTGTTAGTAAAAACACAGCTTTTCCTTTTTCCCTAAACACCAGAAACCTGTGTTGATGCAGAATTCCCTTCTGCCACTTGGTAGCAGACATTTCTGTTATTCCTGCAGGTGTAACTGAGGGAGGATGAACATATCCCTGCAGCAGAGTGGGATCTGCTTTCATGGTCTGGCCTCAGGCACTCTGCAGGACCAGTACTACCCATATCTAGGAACCACATGGTTGTTGTGGTTACTTCCTCGCCAGCATGGTTGGCTGTAGGCATTACCTGTGTGATGTAGGGCTTGGACTACCCAGAAATGCTCTCCTGTACCCTGTAACACAGCATGTGTTCCTTAGGTGCCTCAGCAATATTGCCTTGTGAAATAACCATGCTGAGATGCGGTCTGCTTGCTTTCTGGCATGTCTAGGAAGAGCAGCACTGTTTTGCTTTCAAGGAAGAAAGAAAAGTTCCCCCGGCTGAGTCTGCCTTTGTCCCCATACAGATGCACCAGCAAGGAATCCTGAAAACAGATGACTTGATCACACGATTCTTTCGTCTTTGCACTGAAATGTGTGTCGAAATCAGCTATCGTGCTCAAGCTGAGCAGCAGCACAACCCAGCTGCAAACCCCACTATGATCCGTGCTAAGTGCTACCACAATTTGGATGCCTTTGTGCGCCTTATTGCACTGCTGGTGAAGCACTCTGGTGAGGCGACCAACACCGTCACAAAGATCAACCTGCTCAACAAGGTTTGGAAAGTCTGCTTTCTCTTCACGAACTTTTGTCCCCTCTTTTTGTCAGGTTGGGTGGGAGCCATAAACACGAGAGGTGGCGTAGAGAGAAGTGGCTCAGCTCCACTTGCCATGAAATCTTGTTGAAGCAAGGAGGAGCTGGTCTGGTGTAGTGTTATGGACATGAACCAGGAATGGGCTCTGCCAGGAAGATCCAGGAATCCATATGGTAGGATGAGTGAGCTGCTGTGTGAGACGTGCTTTGAACACTTAAGAAGAGCATGAAGTAGACAGGCTTGTGTCTTGTTGGCTTCCACAAGCCTCATTCACTTAAATGGTATTGCACAGAAAGTATTCCTGGGTCAGCTTCAAGGGTCAGCAATTTAGGGCCTTGCCTTGGATACCTTCTAAAAATACTGGCACAGGTTTTGCTTTTGAACATTCAATTAAAAAAAACAACTTACAACCTACTCATAGGGTCTCAATGTGGCTTGGACCTCATCACCCCTAACCCTTTTGAAGCAGCAGCATTCTGAGCATTTGGCTTTGTTCATTTCTGTAGGTTCTCGGGATAGTGGTGGGGGTCCTCTTGCAGGATCATGATGTTCGTCAAAGTGAATTTCAGCAGCTTCCCTACCACCGCATTTTTATCATGTTGCTGTTAGAATTAAATGCTCCTGAACATGTCCTGGAAACCATCAACTTCCAGACACTCACAGCCTTCTGGTAGGTCTTGTAGAATTTCCATTGGCCCTATGCCTGTTCTGTGTCTTCTGTTTTCTTAGTGATTCCATGTTATCTTATGTATGCGGTTCTTTTAAACAAACTCAGTCTGTTATCAGAATAATTAGGCATGTTAAGTGAATTGCTGGGCATATGTGGAGCTCTTCCTTTTACGGAAGCACCTGAGGAGCTGTTGCCAGTCAGTATCAACAGTATTTCGCGAACAGACTTGGCTCGACTTGGCTTCCTTGGTAGGAAACATCAAAGCCAGGGCATGGCCATGGAGAAGGGCCTCTGTAGGCTCTCTTGATATGTGGCCAGGCTCATAGCAAACAAGGTGGCCTTTTAGGTATTACAGTCCCAGGTAAGTCAAAATCAGCACTTTGAATTGGACCTTTAAAAGAATTGGCAACCCCTGAAGTTGCCAGCCCTTTCTGTGTGCCCAGCTCTGGCCAGTAACCTGGCAGCAACCTTTTGGGCCAGTGGAAGCTTCTGGATGCACCATGTAGAGCCCCAGACAGAGCACCGTGGAGTAACCCGGATGCTGTGTAACCAAGGCATGTGTCACTGCGGCCAGATGGTTTTTCTCCAGAAATAGATGGAGCTGATGTACTAGCCTAAGTGGAGAGAGGCACCCAGCCAGCACCATCCCAAGCCATCCAGGCTCCGAACTGGACCCAGTTGCAGCCTCCCAGACTAAGCACCTGAGTTCTCGAGAAGAATGCTACCTCATCCCAAAGAAGTAGATCAGCAGTTGTCCTGTTTCTGGATCAGCACTTGTCCTCAGTGGTGTCATTCAAATGATTGAGGAACAGGAACTCACTTTCGATTGGCACTTGTTGGGAACCCGGAACCAGCCACGGAGCCCGTTAGGATCCGGATCGCCCGTTCTGGTCCGTTCCCCCTGAATGACATCACTGCTTGTCCTGCCTCTGTGTTAAGTGTCAGTTTGACCTCATACAGCCTGTTACCAACTTTGACAGCCTCACTCTATGTCCCTGGAAAGTGGGGAGAGAACATTGGGGGTCTGTATATTTAGTGATGACGCTATATACTGACAGGATATGCTAAGCCCCTTTATTCTCTGTACACATATGATTGCACCCCACTGTACAGCACCAATACTATTGTTAAATTTGCAGACGATACGACAGTAGTGGGGCTCATCAATGAGAATAACGAGACTGCATACAGAAAGGAAGTACAAGGGCTGATACTGTGGTGTAAAGAAAACCATCTTACACTTAATGCTAAAAAAACTAAAGAGCTTATAATCGATTTTAGGAGAAAAAGAGATGTACATTTGCCTTTGTATATAATGGTGAGGAGGTGGAGAGGGTTGGCAGTTTCAAATTTCTGGGCACCTACATTTCATCGGACCTCACATGGACATTAAATGTCGATATGCTAGTGAAGAAAGCGCAGAAGAGGCTGTACTTCCTAAGGGTGCTTGGGAGGATGAACCTTTCTCAGCGTCTACTTCTGGCCTACTACCCGTAGCACCATCGAGAGTGTCCTGACATACAATATTTTAGTATGGTATGGGAGCAGCTCTGTAGGGGATAAGAAGGCACTACAGAGAATTATTAAAGTGGCCCAGTACACTATCAGGCTCCAGCTACCCACCCTTGATGATATTTTCGCCACCCGTTGTTTAAAGAAATCACATAACATCCTTAGAGACTCTTCCCATCCTGCTCACAACCTTTTTGAACTGTTGCCTTCTGGCAGGAGATATAGGACTATTAGAACCTGGACGACACGTTTCATAAACAGTTTTTACTCTAGAGCCATAACAGCATTGAACAACAAACTTAAGTACCAGTAGATAGGGGCAGTCGGACTGTATTATTGTCTATTGTGTGGATGTTTGTGTTTTATAAAGAGGAATTTCAAGGGGGGGTAGGGGGTGTGGGGGATGTGGGGGGATTGTTGGGAGCTTAGTGTGTGTTGGTTTGGTCTCCGGGTGTCAGTGAATCTCGTTGTGTAATACAATGACAATAAATTAATAATAATAATAAAAAAAATATTCTCAGGCTGGCTTACAGTATAGAGTCTCTTCTAATATTGTAAACCAGACATAAAACTTCTGAATTCTGTTTCTTGCAGTAATACATTTCACATCCTGAGACCTACAAAAGCTCCAGGTTTTGTTTATGCTTGGCTAGAGTTGATCTCCCACCGGATATTTATTGCGAGAATGCTGGCACATACCCCACAGCAGAAGGTGTGGCTGCAGTTTATCTTCTGTAACTTACGAAGCTTCCACAGGGAATAAGGATGCATCTTGGTTTGCAGGTTTTGTTTAACTAGAATGACTTTATGCCATTTATAGTTTTTGGTTCTCTGCTTTAACATACAATGTTCATTTGATCTCCCCCATAACTGAAAATAGCAGTAGATTGACCTAAGATGTACAAAAGCTTGACTTCTCAAGGTGCATAAAAATCAATTGTTGGGGAAAAATCTGATTAAGATAATTTGAAGTTCGTTTCTCTTTTTGAGATAAACTTGCATTCAAATTTTATTTTAAACCTACATCTAATCTGTTAAAATTGGACCAGCTACCCTTACAGATAACTCTGAGATTAAAAGCTGGCATTGCCACTGACATAGAATGTGAATTGTCTAACCCACAGTAAGGTTAGATGGAAGCTAATCCATAGCCACTTCGGATTCCCGTCAGTGTGGGAGGAAGGCAGGATAGAAATACAGTAAATAAAATAAATACATTACGTACACACCAAAGTTTCCTAACTGCTTTCATGTAATTTCTTTTTGTAGGGCTGGCCTATGTATGCCCAGCTACTGATTGATCTGTTCAAGTACTTGGCTCCTTTTTTAAGAAATGTGGAACTTGCCAAACCTATGCAAATTCTCTACAAGGTAAATGAATACAGCCAGTCACTCAGAATTCTGTTCTGGAAGAGTGTTTTGGAGGGGAGGGAAGTTGGAACGCAGCAGAGCAGCAGACACGCATACTTAGATAGCTAGTGATTCTGGTTTTTCCTCTAGTTTTGGCCTTTAAAACTTTTGTTGCAGTGCTTGCTTCTGTCTTGACCTTAGCAAAACCCTCTAATATTCCAGGCCTAGACATTTTTGTCCAATGAATTTGATGAAAATCAGGGCACTTTATTTTGCCATACTACATTGAAAATCTATTTCCTTGTTAATGGCTAATTGATCTTGTTTTAGTGTAATTGGTGGTCTGAGGTATATTTCCCAGCATGACCATTTCTCAGCTGCATCATTCGTATCTTATGTCCATTTCCTGACACCTCTAATACAGGCATCTCAAGTTGAATTACTGAGGACTGCCTGTGTGGGACCCTGAAGGAAATTAACTGGGTTTAATGTCTGGTATTTCCAGGCTAAATAGATCATTGAACCAACTTAGTATAAAGGATGTTTCTTATTTTGATATAGGTGAACCAGATAAAACAGGAAATGGTTGCACTTTGTCATGTAGCACTAAGGGAGTATATAGAACCTTTCCAAAGTATTCAGTAACTTTTACAACAACTCGATAGTGGAGATGAAGTAACTTACTCTAAGGGCCCAATCCTATCCAACTTTCCAGTGCCAATACAGCTGCAGTGCAGCTCTTGAGGTAAGGGAACAAATGCTCCCTTACCTTGAGGAGGCCTCTGTTGTGCCCCTCCATCGCAGGATGCCACGCACTCCCCTCTGACACAGTTGCATCTGTGCTGGAAAGTTGGATGGGATTGGTCCCTAACTCTGCCCAGTCAGTCATGGATTGAATTCGGATTTCTGAATTGATGGTTGCCATTCTGAGCCAGCTGAACCAGTATACAATGTGGAGAAATGTGTTGGGAAGGCCATGGGTGTCCCGTCTACTGTTTGGATAGGTTTGATGCCATTGGGGGTGGAGAATAATGATGTTTAGTCAATTCTCTTTTTCTTTTTTCTTTTGGTAGGGTACTCTGCGTGTGTTGCTGGTCTTGTTACATGATTTCCCTGAATTCCTTTGTGATTATCACTACGGGTTCTGTGATGTGATTCCTCCAAACTGCATTCAGCTGAGGAATCTGATCTTGAGTGCCTTCCCACGTAATATGAGGCTTCCAGATCCCTTCACTCCCAACCTTAAGGTAATGCACACAGTACAGATAGAGATGACAAGGGTCCACCATTAAGGGTGTTAATTATCCTCTGTTGAAATGAGTCAGGCATTGATACCTAATTTGTGACTGTGTTGATGCACCTGCTAGGAATTCTTAGGTGTAAAGAACTGCAGCCCCCCAAGATTCACTTGATCTGCAGCATCAGTCAGCAGGACTGTGCTTGCTTACCTTCTTGCCTTGGTCCTCCCCACACCTGGGGCATTGTTTTTAACATACGAGTCCTTACTAAATGCTTTCAAGTACTATTGGAATTGTGTGTGTTCCTGACAGGTTGACATGCTGAGTGAGATAAATATCGCTCCACGAATACTCACCAACTTCACTGGAGTGATGCCACCTCAGTTCAAGAAGGATTTGGATTCCTATCTCAAGACCCGCTCACCCGTCACTTTCCTGTCTGACTTGCGCAGCAACCTGCAGGTGAGGGGCTTCTGCCAACGCAAGGTGTGTGTGACCCCTAAAATGCACCCTCATCTTTGCATTGAATTCTGAAATGAAATTGGGTTTACCTTCTGGAGCCTGACAGTGACTCCATGGGATGGGAAAGCTTAGTGCAGGATCCATTGGGCATCATTTGCACTTAACTGATGGGTCAGTTTGACTTAACCCAGGCAGTAGCATCCAGTAATGCTGCTGGCTTTGCCATGATAAGCAGCTGTTTGCTGTTTTGTGCACATGCATTGCAGGCTGTGTCGGGGTTGTGGGAGGGCAGAGCAATGTGAGAAGCCTTCTTGCTTTGTTGGGGTGTCAGCTTTGTGTTCTGCTGTTCAGTCATTACAGTCTTTGCTCTGGTCTGGTGTCCAAGGTGGTGATTTTTCTCTGTATTTTGCCCCACTAGGTGTCAAATGAGCCTGGCAATCGCTACAATATCCAGTTGATAAATGCCCTGGTGTTGTATGTAGGTACTCAGGCAATTGCGCACATCCACAACAAAGGCAGCACGCCCTCCATGAGCACCATCACTCACTCAGCTCCAATGGATATCTTCCAGAATCTCGCTGTAGACCTGGACACAGAAGGTAAAAGTGGGAGCAGGTGGTCCTCCAGGTCACCTGGCCTTACATGAAATCAGATTCCAGGAGTTTGATCTCTGGACCCAGAAAACCTTCAGTTTTCTGTTCTACCACCCCTCCCCCCAAGAACAGCGCTGGTAGCACACGGCAAGCCTGTAGGAACCTGGGCCTTGAGTGAGCGATCACTTTAGCTTGGCATGCATGGACAGCATCCATATAGGAAGCTCATGATCAAACAATGCTGTGACTGGCAAAGGCTCTCCAGGGTTGTAGTCAGGGATGTCACTGCCTGCCTTCTGGTTGGATTCTTACTTCAGACTCCTTCAAGCCCCCTGGATGTACACAGTCTCTTTGTTGCCTCTCATTCAAAATTGACTGAACGACTTAAATTGACTCATCTGTCAGGCACCCAGGCTCATCTGCCTGTAGATGCCATCTCCTGGCTGTGCCTTTGTCAGACTTCTCCCTCTATTCATACATCTTCATTGCATTGCTCTTCCAGCTCTTTCCTTTCTTGCCCCTTGAAAGGGCTCCTCAAGGTCTGCATCTTCCTTAATTACCCTCCCAGTGCGACCATTCCTTAGCCTGTACTGCTTAAAAATTGATTTTACACCATCTTGCTCATCTAACCAAAGCGTATAAAATAATTTTTTTTCCATTTAAGTCAGATTTTTCTTCCAGCTATAGTCAACTTTTTAGCCAGGTTGAAAATGACACCTGACTGTAGCAGATTCCTATTAAAGCCAGCAAGCATGTTTTAAAACTAAATCCACAGTCCCGTTTCAAACTGGATCACCATCTTCTACATGTAGAAGGTCTCAGATTCAGCTCCTTGGCAACAAATGAGCCCGTGCTGGGCTGGGAAAGTTTCCTTTTGAAACCAAGCATGATAAATCTCCCCTGTGCCTCCCGGGACTGGCAAGTGATTATGGACATTGGGATTCCGCAGGATGAATCTCACCAGCCATCTCTCCAGGGCTGTCCACTCAGCATAGGTGTATAATATCATAGTTCTGTTTTATGCAATTTAAGCTCTTCCGACTCATACCATTTTTAGAGTATGAGTGTTGGTAAGTTTAACTACCACAGAATATGAACATTTGCTTCTCATCTCATGGAGGGAAACCTGAAACACTAAGAACTTTAAAGTCTATTTCTATACTGTCTTCCTCTGTTTTTACACACATTCAAGGTGGTTTATGTAGGTGAATTCTAAGCCACCGTTTTTCAGTGGGCTTTTTATAATAATTGAGATGCTGCCCATCACAATGCAGCCGCCATCCTGGCTGTGCTCTTGACTTTCTGGCTTTCACAGTAGCCGTGGTCGGTGCTCAAGATGCTATCCAGCTGTAGCTGACTCCTCCGCATTCCACGCTCTCTCACAGTGTGTGTTCCAAGGTTCCTCAGCAGATTTCTTATCTCTGTCCAGCATCTCCCATCGAACTCTAGACTACAGCTTGAACCTGCTTAGCTTTCTTCGGGTAGTTTTCATGGGCTCAACCATCAGACCACATCACCTGCCCACTTCAAATGTGTTACGTCTTGGGTGGTTTTAGTGCTGCCCAAAAGTACTGTATTT
Source organism: Lerista edwardsae (assembly GCA_029204185.1). NCBI lineage: Eukaryota > Metazoa > Chordata > Lepidosauria > Squamata > Scincidae > Lerista > Lerista edwardsae. The sequence goes on from JAJKFI010000011.1 coordinate 19,018,030, forward strand.
ATGAAATTACAATTAACATGTGCCTTCTGGCATGTCCACTCAGAAGTAAGTCTCATTTAATTGAATGAGACTTGTTCCCAGGTCATTCTGTAAAAAATGTGCAGCCTTACACTTCTCAGTGACAATAAAGGGCTTGTTGTCAACCAATAAGTTTCAGTGGTTACCTCAAGCAGTTAGTGTGCCTTGTATCATCTGCCCTTTGTGTCACATATAAGTCTCTGGGGGAGGGAACGTGCTGCTTTGATATTGTGGGCAGTATCCAACACACTGTTTCTTGTTTGGTGGTGGCAGGACCAATGGTATTCGTTTTTTCAGTGGTTGGATATAAACTCTGAATGCCAGATTAGCCATACTGGGGTGGTGATTTCCCTTGTATTTGAGAACGCTGCTGCTAACTAACTTTCTTTGCTTCAGGTCGGTACCTCTTCTTGAATGCAATTGCCAATCAGCTACGGTACCCAAACAGTCATACCCACTATTTTAGCTGCACCATGCTGTACTTATTTGCAGAGGCCAACACTGAAGCTATTCAGGAACAAATCACCAGGTAATTAAGACAGGATCCAGGCAGCCTAAAGACATCCTGTGCTGCATTCATAAGTAGAAGACAAATAATGGGAGTCCTCGTTCCACCCTGGCCGGACCTCGCTTGGAGCAACCATATCCTGCTTTGGACGCCACTTTCTAAGGCAGATGTTGATAAGCTGGTGTAGGTTCAGAAGGAGGGCAGCTAAGGTGGCAAGGGCCTGGAAACCAAATCCTGTGGCTAAGAGAGCTATGGTGGCCTTCAAGCACATGAAGGCTGCCGTGCAGATTTTCTACGGTGCCCAAGGGCAGGGTTAAAATGAATGGGGTGAAACTACAGGGAAGTAGATTTAGGCTAGAGGAAGGTTTCCTCATCCTCAGAGCCATTTGGCATTAGACTAGTCTGCTTCATGCAGCCCTTTGTTAATTTTCAGAGGATGGACTTGTCAGGGATTTTGCAGCAGTTGTTGGCACTCAGTAGGGGGTTTGATTACATGACCTCCAAGTCCCTTCCAGAGCCTAATATTCTATAATTCCAGTGTTCATGCAGTGGTGGTTTTCCTGTACCTAGGCAGTATTGCTTGAAGTATGATGGGCATGCTCACATCTACATACCCTCACACAGAAAAGTCCTATTCTGTACCTCTTTTGTGTTTTTTAAAAAAAACCTAACAGCTAACAGTAATCAAAAGCAAAATATCAGAATAAAAAACAAACTGAAAAATATTACAAAAGCAAATTAATTACAGGACCGGTCAAAAGGAAAAGGGGGAACCGGAATAATAAAGATGTAGTCAGCAATCCGCTTTCCTGCATCCTTGGCCAGGTTGGGGGAGGGGCAATTCTGGCCTGTGACTGAAGCAATGCCAAATTGTTGCATGGCATGATAGGATCTGGAGCCTGCTCCCCTTCCTTGGAGCTTGGCACACACACTGGCATCTGCTCTGCTTGTTTAGCATGAATGAGTGATGCATGCTTCCCAGCATGCACCTCTCCTGTTCATTATAAACAGAAATGACATGAAAGAGGCGGGTGGGTGCTCCAGGGAAGTTAAAGGGGATGGGTGGGGGAACCACCTGCTCACCTGCCCTCCCCCGTACTTGCTCCACTCCTTATCTACCTGGGGCCAAAATTAGGGGGAATTCAGATGAGAAGGAATGGGCTACATTGGGGGCACAGAGAGCAGGACTGCATGAGAGGAAGTTTGGGAAAGAGCTAGGCTAGGACTCTGCATGTGGGGGGACATTTTGTCTGGAGGTGCTTTCTGTCATGGGAGCCCCTCCATAATCTGAAGTGATGCAGCCAGGAAACACATTTCCCACCGATCTGCTGTTTTTGACAACTGGGCCTCAGACTTGCAACTTCAGAAAGGGACTCCATCCTGGAACACCCAAGAACGAAGCTGCAAACCTCTAATCTCGTAGCAGTGCTTGTGCCACCCCCACCCCACTATATCAGTGGGGCTTTGGCAGAGATGCTCATGCTAGCTAGCTCATGCCTTGTTTCAGCCTGTGATTATTTCCCCAATGCCTTAACTGGTTTTTCTTTTGCAGAGTTCTCTTGGAACGACTGATTGTAAATAGACCTCACCCATGGGGTCTCCTAATTACTTTCATTGAGCTGATTAAAAACCCAGCATTTAAGTTCTGGAACCATGAGTTTGTTCATTGTGCTCCAGAAATTGAAAAGTGAGTAGCACAGTTCATGGTTTGGTATATGGAGGGCGGGGGGGGGGGATCAGTCCTGGTGTTTCTAGAGGAGAGGGAGTTGTCTTAAAGCAGGGGTGTCAGATTCATTTCATCAGGGAGCCAGGTAAGTATTTGTGGCACGTGTGCAGGAGAGAGGAGGGAATTGCTGATGAACTTTACTGGGGCAAGGAAGCAAAGACAGAAGGAGAGCTTTAAAAAGGAGTGGGAGAGAAAAATGGTGCAAAAGTGAAGGAGGGGGGGAAGTGAGAAGATTGGTGCACAGGTATTCTGGACATTTGAGGAGTCTCCAGACTTGTGACGCAGAAGCAAATTGCTTCCTGCCACCTGCCAGAACATCCCTGTGACGCAGGTTTCAGAACTACTGGTCTAGTTGCTACTAGCAATGCCTCCTTGGCTCCCTCTGTTGACCGGTATGGCAAATTTCTATCAGTGTGTCAACTGTTTGCTGCCGTTGCTTGTGCATTACTGTTTGGGAGAGGAGGCAAGCACCATGGGGGGGGGGGCAGAGAAAAAGCTTTGAGGGGGTGAATCGGCCCATAGGCTGTCTGATACCTCTGTCTAAAAATGTCGTGTTGTCTCATTGCAGGCTGTTCCAGTCAGTTGCACAGTGCTGTATGGGACAAAAGCAGGCACAGCAAGTAATGGAAGGCACTGGAGCTAGTTAGAGGAGGCACATCTGGTGGGAAAGGATGAGCTGGAGCCTGGAGCTCTCCAACCGTCAAGTGGACAGAATGCGTGTGGCTCTTCCAAGCCTCTGGAGGCCGCCCTCCCCCCTCCGTGTTGGGCTTACATCACTGATCTTTGTGTGAGAAGTCTCCTATATGGGCATGTTCCAAAGTTTAAAACAAGTTTTGACTCTTGGCCAAAATTCAGAAGATGCTGTGAATATAATTTCAAACTATTGTAAATACACAGAACAGAAATTTGTCTGGACTTTGGGTTTGTGCAAATTGTGTTTCGAGAGAGGCACATGCTGGGTGCCTGACGGGCTTGTAATAAAGGGGTGGCTGCTGATGTCGAGCACTTGTCTGGGGCAGATCTGCGTGTCCTGACATTCCCAGACTCCCAAAGAATATGAAAGCCAGTTTAAATATTATGTAACTTATTTTTCTTGTGGATGGGGGACACATAAATCACAAAGTTGTTAAAGAGAAAAAAAATGAATGCATTGGAGCACAGAATCCTAAGGAATACAGGGGCAATGGGGAGGGGAGGTTAGGATTAGGGTCCAGTCTGTTGCTTTTCCCCGTGTCTCATGCTGACAGCAAGGACTCTGTGTCAGTTGGTGAAGATGCTCGGCAGGCCCTTTGGGAGGGGGCTGTTGGCGTTAGCAAGAGAAACGTGACCAGGCCTGTAGATTTTCCTTTCTTGACACTTGTAAATTTTGGGAGGGGGAGGTTATGAATCTATTAACTGCTCCCCTGTGGCCACAAAGTTTGAGTTTGTAAAAATGAACAAAGGACCAATACAGCCCATTTTGTAAGGATTTTGAATGTTTTGTAAATGTATTGGTCCGTGTGTTGTATTTTGTAGCCTTTCTAGTTCTCTTGGGCTTTAGTTCTCCCACTTCTTGTATGTATGCATTCTGTAGTTAAAACATTAAAGTCATGACAAGCAGCACATGGCCTTGTTATCATTGCTTCCTCAAAGGGATGTGTGTCTGTGTTCTGCACTGCTCAGCGGAAAATAACTTGGGTTTTCTGTACTAAGTTTTACTTTTAATCTCCTGCTTCCAGCGGTGCAAGGAAGGGGATTGTTGCCATCTCCTTGGAGAAGATTCACCAGGCATGCCTCAACTATTTTCCTTTCCAAATTTTCCATGTTTGTGTGCAGTGAAAACTTGTCAGTAAAGCGTAATTCTTCTGGATTCCTAAAGCAACTTCGTGTGACTTTTGGTACAGTCCTGTGCCTGACTACTCAGAAATAAATCGGGGGGTGGGGTGGGTGGGAGAAAATGTTAAACAGTTGCTTTAACATTGTCTTCCCCCCCCACCCTGCATGACCAGAGCAGCTGTGGTCCCCCCCCATTAGCTAGCCAACTTAAGCAGCTGGTGCAAGATCCTCTTCTGCCCATAGCGCACTTGCAGGGCAAACTGTTCCCGAGAGTTCAGTTTTGAGTAAGTCTGTAAATGTTTGAGCATTTCCTCCTCTTCTTCCAAACCTGAGCTGTACATCTGGAGGGTTAGCACTACTGCATCGCAGAGAAGTTTCCTCCAGGGCGCCTTAAGTGTTGGTATCATTGCATATGGCAGTGTCAGGCAGGCATCGCCCTCACCATTTTCTTGCTCCTTAAATTCCTCAAATTCCTTTGCAGACAGATTAAGCACCTAAGAGCACAAACAATGATATGAGAATGATTGGTGGGCCTGCACTGAAAGGCAATAGCTTCAGTTCTAACCTGGCAGCAATTTTTAACAAACTGGGAAAGATAAGACCTAGGAGTGGAGTTTTGAACTACTTTCTCTCAATAGAGGTAGGGAGCCAACAGCCCTGCTGGCCCGTGGTATGGGTTCTCCACAAAATGCCCTGCAGTTGCCTGTCCGGAGGGGTTCGAAGGGATTGGCTCCTGGCACATGCCAATCTGCATGTTTCTTATGCTTCTCTAGATTCATCTTTGGTTGTTAGGCCCTAGAGCCTGGCTGTGAGGGAATTGCTTTGCCCAAGCCTGCCCAGACTTCAGTAGGCCCCCTCAGCCTGCTGCTCCATTACTAAGGAGGGACTGGAGCCTTTACATGTCCTGTCTCTATTAGTGGACAAGAGGAATCATCCAGCCTGGCGTTTCCCTTTCATCCCAGAAGAAACCTGCATATAGTGCAGTGTGCCATATTTTTAAAGTGACTCACTCTGCTTAAGTAAAAAAGCAGCAGGATGCAATGCCCTCAACACCCACTGCCCACAGCACTCACCTTCAGTGCCATGACCAGCTCCTCCTCTGTCAAGACTTTCTCCCAGCCAATCACAAAGGCACCTTCCTCCCCCACCATCTCCAGCTGGCAAAGGAAGTCCCACTGCTCGGAGACCAGCTGTCGCTCTGCCTCTGTCTTTGCAGCTGGTGGAATGGGGTGGAGACAAAAGAAGCTGTGCAATTTTTCAAGCCTGCAGGCCAGGGTGGACCCAGGAGAGAGTGCAAGCAGCTGTTATCTCCCATCTCATGTTTTTCTTTGCTATTGTGAAAAGCAGGGGCACACCAATTCTCCCCAGACCACTGGACAGAGCCATCATGTGGGCAGTGTTCTACCTAAGTACACCTGCTTATCTGCCTTCACAGAAGGCTTAGAAGCAGACTGTCTTGAGTTGCAAGACTGGCCCCAGCATCTTCCAAAAGACACTGCCCTAGAAATGGAGCCGCAAAACCCAGACTCTGGGAGGTGACACCACAAGAGGGGAAAACCCTAAAGGTTAGTGTGCCATGAGGAGGAAAACACTGAAAATTGCTGGAAAAGGCTAGAAAATACAACTCAAGGGGACCCACGGAGAATGGAGCTAAGCTGCTTACCTTGCAGTGCAGCTTTGTAGAGAGTCAACATCTGGATGTCAGCAGCATCATTTGTGTTGCCAGGATATGGCTCAGCAAAGCCATACATGTGGAGCAGCTGCCAGTTGGCCATCTCTCCATAAGTGTTGAAGATCTCTTGGCCCTGGCAGATGGGCTGAGTTGCAACTAATTTTAAGCACTCCTACAGAGAAGGAGACAATCATCAGCGCAGCACCCCATTCAGACAGGGCCATTTACACCTGTGGCCAGCTTGCAAAGGTTCAGTGTCTCTCCAGAAGACAAGAGTTTTTCCCTCCACCCCTAGCAAAAGCAGACACCTTGCTACCCTGGGCCAAATGCACTCCAGCATCTGTGTCATCACAGCGCAGCGGCAACAATGCAGTGGGGGTGGAAGAAAGAGGAAGTCAGACAGAAGACAAGCAACTCGCAGGCACCTGACTGGCCAGAAACCCTGCCTTTGAGGAAAAATTAAGTTGGTATCACAGCAAGCCCCTCCCCAGATAAAGAGAGGGAAGGAGTCTTCCAGTGCCAGATATCAAGCTTGCACCACCCCAAGACAAAACAGTGGCTGCTCTTCTTCCAGGCAGAGACTGGCAAATCAGCAGCCCCAATTCATGGCACACCCCATTTTCTGCCAAGAGGGACAAATTGTTCCAACCGGCTCAGGCAAAACACACAGAAAGAGAGAGAGAGAACGAGAACTTGCGGCTCTGCAAGGAAACGCATTTTTCATTCTTGACGTTCTCATCTCTGGACAAAGAGGTTCCAAAGAATGGTGGAGAAGGGCTCTCACACCCTATGGGGCTCAGCCGCATAGCTGCACAGCGCACTCCATATTACTCACTGGGGAATATTCCAAGTTGGCATTGTGGTTGGCAACATGGTTCAAAAGGTCTGCAACAGGCACCATCACCGGAGGATTAGGCTCCTTGTCATCTTCCTCTTCCTCATCCAAAGGTTCCTGGAAACTAGACAGAAATAAAGCAGCAAAGTCACAAGAAGACAAAAGGATGTGTGTATGGTTCTAGAATCTGCACAGTTGTGAGCTGCAAAACGCAGCAACTGACAAGTTGATTCTGGGCTTTTCAACATTAAAGTGTCACAACAGACCACTCGAAACAGTGAGCAGTTTCTGTTAAAGGCAGAGAGTCAGTCCCTAGTTGTAACTGTTGCCTGTGCCAGCTTAGCTTCTCCCTCTGCTTCTAGCATGTCTTTTAATTCACCGGCAATATTTGAAATGCTCCTGCCAAAACAATCAGATCTCCTATTCAAGGGCTACAGAGCCTGATCCCCTCCCTTTCCTCACCTGTAAGCCATAACAAATGCAACCAGTTTCTTGTACAACTCCAGAGTGTGCACTTCGGGGTCAAAAACTTCCGGGTGGGCCTTTAGGAAGGGCAGGATGATAGAGGAATACTCCGCCTGGATACTGGCCAAGTCTTTGTTGACAGCTTCGGGGATACCAGTGCCTTTCAAGAGTCTTGTTCGTTCATCAGCACTCCTGCACAAAAAACAGCAAGCATAAGAAGAGCCCTGCTGGATCAGGCCAAAGGCCCATCTAGTCCAGCTTCCTGTATTTCACAGCAGCCCACCAGGTGCCCCAGGGAGGCATGAGACAACAAGATGCTTGCATCCTGTTGCCACTCCCTTGCACCCAGTACTCTGAAGTAGCCTACTACTAATGTAAAGAGGCTACAACCCATCATTGCCTATAGCCCACAATGGACTTTTCTTCCAGAAATCTGTCCAATCCCCTCTTAAAGGCATCAAGACCAGATGCCATCACCACCTCCTGTGGCAAAGAGTTCCACAGATTAACTACCCGCTGGGGGAAAAAGTACTTCCTTTTATCTGTTTTAATTCTCCCAACCCTCAGCTTTAGTGGATGCCCCCTGGTTCTGGTGTTTTGAGAGAGGGAAAAGAACATCCCTCTATCGACTTTATCCCTTCCATGCATAATTTTGTATGTCTCAATCATGTCCCCCCTCAGGCGCCTTTTTTCTAGGCTGAAGAGCCCCAAACGCTGCAGTCTTTCTTCATAAGAGAGGTGCCCCAGCCCCGTAATCATTTTTGTTGCTCTCTTCTGCACCTTTTCCAGCTCCACTATGTCCTTTTTGAAATGCGGCGACCGGAACTGGACACAATATTCCAGGTGCGGCCTTACCATTGATTTGTACAATGGCATGATAATATTGGCTGTTTTATGCTCAACCCCTTTTTTAATTACCCCAAGCATAGAATTGGCCTTCTTAATTGCTGCTGCACACTGGGTTGATACCTTCACTGAATTGTCCACCAACACCCCAAGATCTCTCTCCTGAGCTGTCACAGAAAGAGCCACTTCCCTCTTCTGAAGAGACAGGCTACCAGGTCATGAACAAAGGAGATGGACAGTATGAATAGCCAAGGGGCCCACTGATTTCTTGGTATCTGCAAGATCAGGGTTTCCTGCTCCCAGAATTTGCAGGCTTCCATTACATTGCCCTGGACATCAGACCCTGGAAGACTGTGGGGAAAAATGTGAGCAAAGACTGCGCTGGGGTGTGTGTGTGTGTGTGAAATAAGACTCCAAAGCCAAGGGACAGCCTCCAGCTGGGGCCCAGGTCATCCAATTGCCCAGCAGCCTCTCAGAACCAACATCAAGCTGGACAGCAGCAGAGCCCAAAGCCCTTAAGTCTGGTCCAAGGACCACCCCCACCCTGTCACCCATGCAGGCATTTTCTGGCACAAAACGAGGACACTGAAGGGCATCTAGACTGGAGTTACGGAACCATCTAGCACTGAAGGGGCTGGTCATACTGCCCCCCCCATCAGAGCCAACCCGCAAACTGAGCCGGGGCAGGGCTGTATTATGCATTAGGCTGAAACCTAGGGGCCCCCAGGGACTAGGGCCCGTCAGTGTGACACCCACACCCTAGCCCACCCTGATGTTGGGAGCACAAAGCCTGTCACAAGGCTGCAGGGAACCAAGCCATGGCAGTGTGGGGCTCCTGTGAGGGCCCAGCTTGCAGCCCCCTGGGGGTGGTCGGCAAGCCAGGGTCAAGCAGCACCTATGTGGCTGGATACCCGGTCTCACTTCTGGGGGCAGGCGGAGTGGAGATGTCACAGGGGCTGTCGCAGTGCCTGCATACTCCACCCACCGCCAAGCCAGCTCCCAGAGGCAGGTGGTGCAACACCAACATAACCCTTCTTTGTCCCCGGCCAGCAAGGGCTCCCAGCAGTGCCAGCTGGACCTGTGGCACAGGCTGCCTGCCAACTTGGGAGTCAGGGCAGGAACAGAAGGATGCATGCAAAGAGAGGAACAGTCACAAGGGTCAGTGTCAAGGGCTAGGAGCATGCCCTCCTTTTCCTGAAGAGTTCTGGAGGGGGCCCCAAATACCTGAAAGCAAAGGGGCATCACTGCCAGCCACCCCAATCACATTGCTGCAGCTCTACTTCCTCCTCTGCCTGAAGTTTTCAAAAGGTAGGGAGGAAGTGGAGAGGAGTCACTGCAGTCTCGCTGCCTTTCACCCTTGTTGGAGCAGGAGGGAGAGGTCAGGTGGTAAGCCTGGAAGGGGATACCAACGGCCAACTTGGTCACACGTACCAGGGCAGAGCTTGCACCACTAGACTTCTGAACCCAGGCCCAGCAGCAGGACCCACCGTTGCGGTGCAGTGAGGAGGAACTGGCGGCAAGCACCTGGCAGAGCGGAGGGTGCAGGGGCAGTCGGAGCGTCTCCTCTTACCAGAACATGGGGTGATCCAGGCCCCTGAAATCAGGCCAGAGGGACAGGTAAGGGGCCCAGTGGGAGTTGCTGGCGGTGGCTTCGTGCAGCAGAGCGAGCAGGAGCGGGACCCAGCCAGACGGACTCTCCAGGGAGGCGCTTTCTGTGGAGGGAGGGAGAAGAGGGCGCATGTCTGCGGGGCTCCCTTCCGAGCAGCCTACCCGCAAAGGGGCCCCTGTAAAGCCGTGATCCGACTGCAGCAGCTGCCGGTTGCCACCCACTGGGAAGGGGGCGGCCCACCTCAGGGCCCCCTGCCGCGCCCAGCCCGGTACCTTTCTGCAGGAGGGGCGCGAGGGCGCTGGTGTGCTGGGAGAGGAGCGCCGCCCTGGGAATGGTGCAGAGGACCTCCCCGGCCGGCACGGCCTCCCGCGCCAGCAGCCCGTAGGCGGCCACGGTGCCTTCTCTGCTCACGCGGACCTGCCGGGAGAGGGAGGCGGGTCAGCCGGGAGGACTGCTGCGGGAGCGCCGGGGTGGGGAGGCAAGCCCGCCCGCGGCCTACCTTGGGACTCAGCTCCGCGCCCACTTTCACGCACCAGCCCAGGAAGGCGGAGAGGGCGTCCGCCGCCCCCGACGGAGCGCCTTCCCGACTAGCACTGCACCCCGCGCCGCCCGCAGCCACCTTTGCCCGCTTAGCGACGCTCGCCATGCTCCACGCTCAGTCTGCGCACGCGCGTGCTTTCGGAGGCGGGGCCTTCCCACGTGGCCAGCGGTTCCGCGGGCGCCGCGCCTGCAGCGTCCTCCTCTGTTGCTGAGCGCCAGTGCCTAGGGTGCGACGGGGCGCTGCTAATTTGTCTACCTCTATAAGCCTGACAGGAGACGGAGGTTTTCAAGCGGAACCAGAAGACTGTCTTCCCGCCGGCATAAACAGCGGCCGTCCTCCCTATCCCGTACGTTCGGTTTCCGACAAGAGCCACCCCTGCACCTTTAACGATCCGTCGGCCCAGTTGCAGAGCGCAAGAGACTCCACTCGCCCTCCCCGCTCCTAGTGGGCTGAGAGATCCCTGCTGCTCAGTCCGGACCAGTTATCCCAGGGAAAGGCATAGCGGTGAACTCCCCCTACCCGTCGACTGCGCTCAGTCGCTGATTGGCTTACCCAGCACTGAGAGGTGCCAAACCTCAAGTGCTTAAAACGCACCTATCGTGATCTCAGCCATCACAGTAGTTGGCTGCTGATGAAGGAATTGTGCTCCGGAGGGGAGTGGCTGGAACTGGAAGGAGGGAGGCAGGATCTTATTTGTATATTTTAATGCAAACGAAGGAAGGAAAGATAAACGCAAGCAAGCGATCATGTGGGCCTCCCCTCTTGTCTGTAGGGCATTTTGAACTTTGCCCAGGGCAGAAGGTTGAAATGTAGGCATAGCCTGGAAAAGAAGGACGTCTGGACAGTCACCCTGCCCAAGGCAGCTTCCAGTATCACTTTCAGTGCCATCCTAGGTCAAAGTAGCACCAACCTCGGTGCCACATCCATTGTATCCTAAGCTCACTGAGCACAAAAGAGTGTGGAGGGGAGGTAAGGTTTCAGTGGCCAGGAAAGCAGCCCCCTAGTGGCCCAAGAAAGGAACGGAGCAGGCAGCCACCATGGAGGCGGGAATCGGAGATGATACTCCCTCTGCAACCCCTAGGAATCATAGCACTCATCACCAATGGTAAGCCCCAGGAGATGTTCTCCCAATGATACTCAACACCAAAAACCCATTTGGCCCCTTTGCTCCTGCAGCTCTTTGACCCCAGCTTTCCCCACTTTTTTTCTCTTTATTCCTGTGTGTGATGTTGATCCTTAGCACACAGTCCTCCTAAGTATGTTTGGATTCAGAAGCGCCACTGGGTTCAATAGGCCTTACTGCTGGGTGTGTATAGGACTGCAGCCTTAGACACATACATACATCTGCCCACTGAGGATTTCACTTCCTGCACCTGATGACATGAACGTCTACATGATAACATGGAAGGACACATGATGTCCGCTGAAGTTTACCTGAAATAAACGTTAGTCTTTGGAGTGTTACAGCATTCTTTTTTCCTTTAATGGAGGGTATGACTTTGCACATATGCAGAGTGCCAACGGTAGGCGGAAGCTCAACGGCTTTGACTTCCTGACAGTCAGGGTCCCACCCCTTGTTATCTTAGCACACCTAAATAAGCAGCAGTTTGATTCTGGGACAATCTTAGTCTTAATAACTTTATTAGTTTTCAACACAATAATCCTTTCTACATCAACGAGTTTTGCCATGTTTTACATTTTGTAGTCATCTGTAGATATTGAGGCATCAATGCAACCAGAGAGCATGAACAACCATCATGCACAAAAATATTACAGTTCACCTCATACAGAAAAAAAAGAAATCTATTAAATTCCACCTTAACAAGAAAAACGTAAAAAACAAAAAACAAAACCCAAACAATCCAAGCCTTTTCCCCGCCCAGCCCCAGTAACAGCGAGACAACCTTCAAATGAGGAGCTGCACTTTGGTTGCCAACTGCTGCAACAGTGGATGCAAAAAAAATCAAGATAAATATTATATATAGGTATTTATATCTCATCTGAAAGTACACACCAAGAAAAAAATGCAGCAATATCTATAGTAAAAAGGGGTTCTAACAGCTTTCAGACATTCATATTTAAAGTTGGAAGGAAAGCACACGAAAGAACAGAATCCAGGAGTAGAAGATACGCCACACAGAGGGTGTCTGGACTGCTTGTAGCAACATCAAAATGGCATAAATAAAATATCAAATTGTGTATGCATGTGTGTGTGTGCGTGTGTGCGTGCATACACGCCTCTCTGTGTAACCTACTGGCAAAAGCCAAACACTCCAGATGTGCACTGTCTGGCAGACAGCATATTTATGAAAAAGACTGGTGAGCCCTAGTACCGCTGCTGCTGCCCTCCCCGCAGAAGCTACCCCACTGCAAGCTTGCTGCTGTTGTGGGACCCCAGCTAGGTTTCTAGGGGGTGTTCCACTCTTTAGAGGTGTCTGAGATGGAGCCTGGCCGAGGTGTAAACGAAGCGTCCCAGTGACAGCAACAATATTTGCCATGGGTGGACTTGCAATGCCATTGGGGAGATTAACACACATCAACCACTCTTCAAAATCATGAATGGTGTCTATAGCGACAGAGAAAGCTCCTCCACGAACAGCATTCACACTTTACATCAACAGGAGGGCACCTGGAGTCTAGGGGGAAAATGCTAAGGAGGCAAATTCTTGTTACTTCTCATGCCTGCATCCAGTAGGTGTTACATGTTTTCATGCTATTCGGTTTGCGGCCAGTCTTCTGCAACCTGACGGTTTTTCACCAGGCAGGCTCTGAGACAGAACGGAGAAACTGCACGCAAGCAAGCTTCAGGCAAGGAGGAATCTGCCTGAGGTGTTAGGGCCCAACCCTCATCTGGGGCAGCAGCCTGTGAACTGCATCCACAACGATTGTCATAGAGGTGCCATAAGGCACTCTGCCACTGGTGGGGGAGCACACGGTGCCAATGGGAAGGCCAGTGCCAGTTGGCTGGGCATCAGCGCTGTAAGGACACCTAGGAGGAGCTCTGGGTGCTAAATATCCCCGCTGGGCAGTGAGGAAGTTTCATTGGGGGGGGGGGGGGGGGGGGGGGGGGCAGAACTGGGCAGAGATAGGGCTGGCTGAAGGGTGGATTGGAATCGGGAGGGGGGGCAGCACCAGAGGCTGACGCAAAATCCTATACCGCCTCCCAAGCTGCGGAGCCTGACACAGGTCTCCTGCACCAACTCAAGGGCTGGCGCAGAACCGAGCAGACCCATCAGGGCTGCCAGGGCTTTACACTGGGTAAGGGAACGGATGCTCCCTTTCCTCAAGGGAACTCCTGCAGCTGCTCTGGCCCCAGGGGATTCAGCGGTGGCTGTTTCTGCACCGCTGTACCACAGGGCGCCAGGATGCTCTTCTTCCACAGGCACCATGGTGGGCACAGCCTTCTTCAGCAAGAATCAAGTGGCAACTACTGGGCCTCTTCCCAGTGCTGTGCAAGGAATGGCTGTCGGTTCCAAACCCACCTTGGTGGTCAGGAGAAACCGGTGCCACCACCAGAGGGAACCTGTTCATTGTGTGAGGGGGGCTGGTAGAGACTCTGGCTTACGCTGGCATGACTTAAGCCAAATGACTTAAGCTGGCATGAGCTTGGAGTCGTTCAGCCACAGGCATGGGCAGCAGCACCCACGGGTCACAGGCAAAGGGCCTGTGGGAGCAGAGGACAGCAAGGAGCATGCTGGCTACAGGCCTTCAGAATGGAAGGTCCCCCCAAGGGGCTTCCCACCCACCTCTTGTTGCCCAGATCCCACATGTTCCTCATGGGCCTCAGCGCCGGATACAGGCCCTTCTCTTGCCTTGCAGTTGGAGGCTCTGTTACTCATCGCACCTCTGGGCCACAAGATGGCAACTGAACGATGCCACTTGCCCCTTCCTGCTTCTACCAAATTTCCCTGCAGGGAAGGACAAAGCAGGCACAGGGGAGCTTTCCACAGTAGCCGATGGAAAATGCAAGACTTTTAGGGCAACTTAGCCCTAATAAAGTGAGTGAGTGCATGAGCGTGCATGCGCACACATCACTCCCCTCAAAGTCTCTCATCATGACAAAACGCACAGGTCCAGGCGATCAGCTCAGCCCAAACCATCAAAGAGGGTTTCAAAAGCAGTTTGGCCCAAAGCTTATGCTCCAAGCTAAAAGAAGGAAGAAAGGAGGGTCACCTCCAAGGTCGAACACACGGGGACATCTGCCTTGAAACTTGAGACTCTCCTATCACCGCCTGGCACATTTGGGTGAGCTCTTGAACCACGACAGACACACTTGGCAGAACTTTCTGCTTTTACTGCACACTGAGTGCTGCCTCGTCATAGGTGCTCTTCCCATGGAAAATGCACGCTGGCTAGCCAGCCACACACCGTCTTCCCATGTGCCTGGCATCCAGATGTGCCAAGGAAAAACACCTACCAGCCCTTTTGCTATGAGAACCAACCAGACAGGCCAGCCGTGAGTGACAGGCTTGAACAAGGGAGCATGGCTAGTTCAAAACTGCAGCTAGACCTAAAGCTGGGCGACACGGCTGTTGGTTTAAAGCGGCTTCTTCCCACTCTCCCCACCCCACCCCAAGACTGAATTCTAGAATGCGAAAGGAAAAAGAAAGACAGCAAAGAAAATCAAAGCCACGGGAAGCTGCAGAGGATGGAGCCCGCTGGAAGGTGACAATGTGCAGACACATAAGGTCTCCCGTGAAGATGCTGGCCGCTGCGGAGACTCTCAGCAGGACACCTCCATGGTGTGGTTGATCTGCCCCATGGCCTCGCTGCTTTCCGAGTGGGTGCAGGCCCGGGGGCGGTTGCCGTCCACTGAGCTGGCACTGGTGAGGGAGGCGGTGCGGGAGCGGGCCAGGCGCGTCATACTGGCCGAGGGCACTGGAGGGAGACAGAGAGCGCATCAAGGCACCACCAGAAGAGAGAGAGGAGGGAAAGGAGGGTGGGGAGGAGCACCAAGACGACAAGCAAAGCTGCAGCAGCGGAAGAAGGAAGCAACACTGGCCCCTGCCTGAGTCCAGCAGTCCAGCCTTGTGCCACTCAAGCCAGACAGGCACCATTTTACATGGGATGCTCAACAGTTACAGGCCAGCAGTGGATGGTGGGTGGGAGCAAGGAGTTTACCCCACCCACCTATCCCGGAAGGGAAGTGACACCAAGGTAAAGAAGAGTCAGGAAAGGCGGCCCTTAGCCGGTGCAAGGGCCATTTGTCCGACTCTGAACTGGCAAACCCCCGTAAAACCCCACGCCAATAACTAGGTGGCCGTGGGAATGGCAGTTTGGTGCAGAGAAAGGCTGGGGATGTCCAAACAATTATCAATCCCCTCAAATTATGATTCCTAGAATTCTTTGAGGGAAACTATGAGCAGCAATTGGTATACAACTACTCTAAGGCTGTAGTGCAGGGTTCTTCAACCTTGGGGTTGGGAACCCAATGGGGTTGTGAAGCCTCAGTTGTGGGGTCGCAGCAACGTATGGGAATAAAAAGGCTGGACAAGAGCACCACCAGGTAAAGGGGAGGCATCTGATTTACTCCTTCAGGTAACAGGAGATTGTTGCGGACCAGTCCTGCTCAGATTCTTAGTAATTGAATCACCTCCACGGGCAGGAGATGTGGACTAATGGTTGAGCTGCTGGTACTGCTAAGCTAAGCAGGAGAATCTGTGGTCTATTTTGGGATGGGAGACAGAATGCCAGGCTGTAACAAGCTGCAGGACCTGTTGTGGCAGAATGGAGTCACTGTGGAGCTGATTAGCCAGTGCGGGAATGTTGTGAGAAGGCCAGCCGGCAAACAGAACAGAGTCCAACCTTGAGGACCTGTCCAGGCTGGACTTAGGATCGCCTGCTAAAGCTCACTGTCACACGGCCAGAGGAGAGAACCACACTGTGAAGGCTACATCTGGGACTGAGGATTCGGTGAATCGCAGAATACTGTATATTTGTTTAAAAAAACCATTGAAAAATGGTGATTTAGATTGGCCTGCCCATGTAAGCCACCTTGGGCATTTGCTTCCGCATGGGAAAGGCAGGGTATAAATTCTTCTAAATAAATAAAAAATAAAATTGTGATAAAGTAACTTTCATTAGTGCCATTAATAACTTTCATTAATGGTAACTTGTTCTGTCCTCCCTACTAAGAACACTTAGTTACAGTGGACAGTGCTGAGTGGACAGTGCTGAGTGGGGAGTGGGCTGAGAGGGTCCTGGGAGGGGGCAGGATTGAAAGTGGGGTCTCCAGTCTCAAACTTTATTAATTTATTGGGGTCAGGCAATTTGTTACTACAGACAGTTCCCCTAAGAACAGAATCACAGAACCCGGAGGAGTTTTCCAACTGCTGAGCTCCGAATTCCCACAGCATGCCTTACAAGTGACACCAGTCCAAAGTAGCTGGCACAGGGCTATTTTTCTCCATGGTTGGGGTCATCAAGACAAACACCTCGATTGGGAGTGGGGGGGTAGTGGAAGAGGTCGGAAACGGTGTGTCTCAGAACACGAGGTTAAGTTTCTAAAAATGGGCTTGAATTCAAGGAGTGAAAGCAGAGGAAGCGTAGACCGGGAGAGCCAAGTGGCCAGAATGTGGCAGGACAGTGATTCAGTCGTCATTGCAAGCAGCAGAAGGGCCAGGAACAGGTGCCCAGCGGACTCCCCCACCCCCAGCAACAGAAGCAACCTGTCACGATGACCAAGGGGGTGGTGGGCTCAATGAAGTGGAGCAAGGAACTGCACAACACAACACAGGCAGGCACGCGGCTGCAGATGGTGCACACTGCTGTACAGTGCTTCTATGTCTTGGGGGGCAGCACAGAAAAGCCCCGACAGCAGCTAAGCAAGGAAGGACCTAAAAGTGCCACTTGGGGAGGAGCGGGCTGCAGGGGCTGCCGCAGCAGCGGGAAGCAACATGCTCAGAGAGAACTGCTACCATAGGATGTCCTTGCCCTTGAAGGTCCTTGGACCTTTCTGTGGGGGTTGGTCCCCAGGGGCACACATCCGGGGGGCACCCCCCAGCAGGTGCCCCTTGCCCCCTCCACAGCCTCACGCATCTCCAAAAGGCCGCCTGCCCCTCCAAGAAGGAATGGTGCTCCCTTTGGAGCACGCGTGGTTGCTCCAAGAAGCGGCCACGGAAGCCGCTTCCTGGAGCGACCAGGCACAGCTCCAGAGCGCCGCTCGCCCCTTCTTGGAGGGGTAGGACGGCTCTTTGGAGCTGCGCCGGGTTGCTCCAGGAAGAGGTTTCCACAGCTAGAAGCTGCAAAAGCTGCTTCCCAGAATGGCTTCACGCTCTTTCTTGGTGGCGGACCAGGTGGTGGTGGTGGTGGGTAGCCAGCATTGCCACCCCCTCAGCCCAGTGCCCGGGGCATTTTGCAACCCTTGCACCACCACCCCAGGTCCGCCACTGCTGGGCCCCACCTAACTCCGTGGGCCACTTCACGAATGCGCGTGCAGCCCGGGGACGCTGCCAGAGCTTGCAGAGCTCCGGGGTCTTGCCAGTGACAGGAGATGCAGCAGTGCACTGCCTCGGAGCTGTGTGCTAGAATCCTCACTGGTACTCCGGGAATCCTTAGGCACAGGTCCGGGATCGTGCCAGGCAGCTGCTTGGCCCTGTCTGCCCTCAGAAGCCTGCATTTGCAGCCACGGCTCCTGTACCGGGCTGTGGAAGGAGCCTGTATGTTACGTGCAGCCGTACACACCCTTCTGCTTCAGAGAATTTTCCAGAAAACAAGCCACGCCACTACTTGGCTGCAGATTCGTCCCAAAGTTACACTTCTGCCTGACTATAAATTGCCTCCAAATTGCTGTGCTTGAAGGACATTTTTTCCCCACAGGCAGCAGCGGCTGAAAGAAGATGCATTCGTGCAATTTGGGGTGCTCTCGGCTCCTGCAGGTGTGTGCAGGGGTGCATCCTTTGAAGAAAAGACACCCGCTGGCCACAAAGAACAGAATTGTGGGAACATTTCCCACAATCCATGAATCCAGAAGCTCCCCTAAACATACCACAGATGTGTGTGGGGGGGGGCCCTTTTCAAGCACACCTTAAGTCATCTTAGGCAACTTCAATCTGGGGTTTGCCTGGCAAGAATAAGTGCAGCAGCCACCATGGAAGAGCACGCACTGAGCAGATGCGCATGGACGGGAAGCAGAGGCTGGGCACATGCAGCATGTCGACGTGAGCGTGAGAAGACGGGGGGGCTGGGGGGGGGGTACCTGATCCTCCACTCAGCCTTCGATCCTTCAGGTATGCAACTAAGAGAGAGACGGAGGGGTTTGAGTTGGGGGTGGAAGGAAGGGACAGAGTCCGGCATGGGGAGGAGGGCAAGAAAGGTTGGAAAGGTAAGGCATTCTAGGGGCTGACCGAGAGCAAACACGACCAGGAAGACA
Organism: Lerista edwardsae; assembly: GCA_029204185.1. Classification (NCBI taxonomy): domain Eukaryota; kingdom Metazoa; phylum Chordata; class Lepidosauria; order Squamata; family Scincidae; genus Lerista; species Lerista edwardsae. The sequence goes on from JAJKFI010000011.1 coordinate 19,036,436, forward strand.
CAACCAATAACCACAAAGAGGACAGGAAGCATTTCACACACACCCCTGTTGTTCTTCTTTAATACCTTTATCTAGTACCTGATGCTGGATTAGGCATAAAGGCACAATCCTAATCAACTTTCCAGCACCGGGATAAGGGCAATGCAGCCCCGAGGCAAGGGAACACACATTCCTTTACCTTGAGGAGGCCTCCGTGATTATTATTCCACTGCAGGATGCAGCACGTGTCCCATTGGCACAGCTACGGCAGTGTTGGAAAGTTGGTGCGGATGGTCTCAGCAAACCACAACACAGGTATGACTCAGTGGACAGACAGCTCCAGGGGCTTGGACTCAAACCTCAAATCAAGCGGTCACAGAGATATGACGGCCTCCCTCCCCTGTTCTGCCTCCCGCCCCTCCCTCCTTCCCACTTAGAAACTCCTCCATTCTTCCGCACTCCATTCTTGCTCCTCCCTCCCCTCATCACCTGCATCCTGCACCTGCTGACCTGACTCAGCACAGGCCGTCCTGGGGGTGCCTCTGCTGCCATTTGCGGGGGCGTGCCTGACATGACGGCTGGTGTTGCGCCATTTGCAACATCATAAAAAAGGTAAAGGTTTCCCCACAACCCAACGGTCTAGTCGTGACCGACTGTAGGGGGCGGTGCTCATCTCCATTTCTATGGCAAAGAGCCGGTGTTTGCCCGAGGACAAGCTTCCATGGTCATGTGGCCGGCATGACTCTACGCCACAGCACACAGAATGCCGTTCCCTTCCCAGCGAAGTGGTCCCTATTTATCTACTTGCATTTAGGTGCTTTTGAACTGCTAGGTTGGCAGGAGCTGGGACAAGCAATGGGAGCTCACTCAGTCGTGCAGTCTTGAACGCCCAACCTCCCCATCGGAAAGCCCAGCAGCAGCGGTTTAACCCGCTGCGCCACCACGTCCTTGCAACATCATAAAGGCATGTAAACTGTTGCAGAGCCTAGTAAGGATGGGCCCTATGTCACAGCAAGCACCATCTTGAATCCCTCCTGTGAGTGAGTGAGTGAGTGAGTGAGTGAGTGAGTGAGCGAGGGTGGGGGATGCCTCTTTTAAGACAGTCCTTCCCAGCTTCAGATACTGAAGTATTAATACAGTGTAAATACTTACATTAAAAATAAGTATTTTCCTAAGCAAATGCGTTGCTTGATCAAGCAAGAGGGACTTTTGGTTCATGCATCAATTCATCTAACATGATTCCATTAAAAGGTGCGGCTTGAGAGGAACGTATCAGCAGCAGGCCACAGGGCCCACCAGCTGGGACTCCAGACCCTGCTGCAAAGAGGAGGGAACGTGGAAGCAGCTGCCAGAGTTCAGGTTCAGCAGCAAACCTGAAGGCTGAGAAGCTGCGCGGCTCTTCTGGTTCTCTTGCACTGCTGCAAAGCCAAGGGCAACATCACAGGAGTCAACTCCCAAATCATCAGGCTGGCTGGCTGCAGCCACACACAAAACATTACCGCAAGGAGAGTTGTATTTGCAGCAATGGAAAGGTCAGTCCGGCAACCCCGCATTTCGGTGTTTGCTTGTCCACAAGCAGATGCCCTCGTCAGCTCAGTGCGGCACGCTCATTTCTCTTGGCAGAGAGGACCTGCCCTGCAGCAGTTTATCAGCTCCAGTTATTTGTCCGAGGCTCCTTCCCTTGATGCATGGCATTATTTCTGACATTCTCTGCACGTACAGCTCTGACTTCCGATGGAGCTTTTCAGCACAGGAAACGCACAGCCAGCGTTCTCTGCACGCACATTTTCTCCTTCAAGGAAGTACCCGAGATGTTCCTGCACGCATATGGACCCAGCCGGGGTGGGGCTGTGGTAACCTATCCTGACATGCCCCAGTGTTCCCTCACTGCACAGTTCACACACAGATACATGAAAAAAAAAACACAGAACTCTTCCAATTCCTCCACCTCCACTACACTTACAAGTGCATGCACACCCTACCTGGAAACTAGACAATTACTTACTGTAACCCATCCCTTGTAGGAAGTACTTGAAAGCTTCCGTCAGTTTTCCAGGCTGCTCAAGAAAACAAAGGAAAGGAGAGGTGAAAAAGAGAGAGAGAGAGCCACTGCCTACTGTTTTAATACCTAAGAGCCTGGAATCTGAATTTTGAAAGTCAAACGTTATGCCATTTAAATGGAGTCCACAATTTATGAATCGATTTTGTATTTTTTCCCCTAGAGGTACAGATTCCCCATCAAAGCAGGTATTGAACTTGATCCCTTTCACGGTGTGGCTGAAAAAAGTAAAAATACTGATATAAAATTTTTACACTTGAGAGAAAAACGCTTAATTGGTTGGTTCTCTATTCAGGTTTCAGCCCTGCTCTCCTCAACCTGAAAACAAACGCACGTTTTGAAAAATAATCACACTACCAGGAACACAAGGGGTCCCAAGAGCAGAACCAGGATATGAGAAAGTGAAGAACTCACCTGCGTGACTTGGGGAAGGCCGCCAGAATCAGCCATCTAGGTAGAAAACAGAGTTTACATTAGAAGGCGCTCTGCCCTCAGGGTGACTTCTGCAGGGAACAGCCTCCCCCCTGCCTAAGACTGAGAGCTGGACCACAATCTCTCAAGAAGAGATACAGAGCACAATCCTAACCTGGAGTTAGGCCAGCAAAGTTTGGGTGGCACAAGGGCCACTGTAAGGTGTGTTTGGATCACTCTCAGAGTCAGGGAGGATGGCGCATGTCTGTGTGCTGGCCTCTCTGACTCAGAGAGTGGTCCAAACGTGCTTTATGGTGTGCCTTGTGCTGTATACTTTGTTGGCATAACTGTACCGACCTAACTCCAGGTTAGGATTGCGTTTACAGTCACAGGACAACTGCTGGGCCTTGCACCTCTCAATTGCTTCAGCCAATTTGATTCTGCATGAGGCATGCTGGGATATTCTGCATTTTTTCAAAATGGCTGCCCCCCATCAATAGCTTCTGACAGGAGTTTTGTGACAGCAGAGCTGTCTCTATGTCAAACAAGATACCAACACCTTCATGGGTGGGAGTGGAGGGCCCAAAGCGCCTTGCGTCTGCCAACTCCAAGCGAGACCTCCTGCCCCTACAACTGGACTTATAGTGTCATAGCCTGTGGTTGTGCCTTCAAATTCCTATGAAGTTCTGTTAAATATATATTCTTATAGGAGTACATGGGAAAGCAATGGTTACTTGTGGGTCTCAGGGTTACTTGTGGGTCTCAGGGCCCCCCACCAGAAAAAAATATGGCTCGGGAAGAGCAAATGCCTGGGAAGGATTTCACACTTTGAATTCCCTCTCTCTTTAAAAGATCTGTCCACAATTCAGCTCTGAATGTTGCCACGATGGTTTGTCCCTCGGTCAAGACCCTCCAGCTCAATGCAGCTGTGGCTTCTGGAAACCATCTTCCCCACCTCCTGTTCCCAAGAGGCAGCAAAGGACATGCCACAATTGGTCTGGCAATTGTGCCTCCTCTTGCAGAAGCCAGAAAGCGCTCCTCTTGCTTCAGGCTTATAGCCGTAACGTCCTACCCCAGCGCCCTGGAGCAGTGACGTCACAACTCTGCCCATTTGCGCCCCCGGGCAGTGACGTCAGGGGTTCTCTCCAGAAGAGGATGGCAGCAGCACCACCTCCTTCAGGGAAAACCCCTGGCCTTTGCGCTTCCGTGTCTCCCTGGAGGAGGGGGCGCGCACAAAGCGACAGAAGAAGCCGGTCTCTCAGGCCTGCGAGGGCGGCTGACCCCCAAAGCTGGCCTCGACCTAGCATCTGCCCTGGCACTCGCATCGCGCATCCCGCAGCCGAGAGCAGCCATGCAGGGAGCGCTGCAGGAGCTCCGCAGCCCGAGGTCAGTCCAGGGTGAAATACGCCCGGACCCCAAGCAAGCCGTAAGGGCTCAGCTGACCCCTTGTCCCTGGCCGGAGCAGGCAGCTGCTGAAGGCGAGGAGGAGGAGGAGGAGGAGGGGAAAGGATGTCATGGCTGAGGGAGCGAGAAGGGGAGGGGATGCTGGGAGGAGAGAGGCACTGAAGGGGAAGAGAGGCTAAGGGAGGGGAGGGCGGGCACGGGAGGGCAGCAAGGATCGGGTGAGGGGGCCGATAGAGGCAGAGAGAGCGAGAGAGAGGCGCCTTCGCTGTTTTCATCACTGGCGTTTGGTTGGAGTGGGAAAGGAGCTGACAGAAGGAACTCAGGAGAGTTCCCAAAAAAGCCACCAAGCGGCAGCGCCTCCTTCTCCGGGGAGAGAGCGAAGGAGCTTCTTCCATGTCTCCATAACTAGGGCAGAGCCTGGGGCCAATCCTACGCCCCGCTTCAGCACGGCGCCTGGTGCCACTGCTCCTCCGGCTCCACCGTAGTTCTGGTTCTGGCTGTATGAAATGCTTTCCGAAGCACAGCAGCACAACCCCCTGCCGCAGTGGTGGGGATGTGGAGAGAATGGAAGAGCAGGGAAGGGGAGGTGAGAGAATGGTTCAGGGAAGAACCCTTGAAAAGGAGGGAAAAGGCGGCTATTGCTGGGATCAGAATCCATCACAGAGATGGGCAGGATAGCGAGATCCAGGGAGAACACACACACTGCAAGCTCAGTGATTGGGGGTTCAGTCTTATCCAACTTTCCAGTGTCGATGCAGCTGTGCCAATGAGGCATGCACTGCATCCTACTGCAGCCTCCTCAAGGTAAGGCAACGTTTGTTCCCTTGCCTTGGTGTGGGATTGTGAATGCACTGGTGCTGGAAGGCTGGGTAGGATTGGGCCCCAAGAGCGCTAGCTAAGGCCTTGCATTCCCAGCACTGCCAGGTGGCAGTGGAATGACTGTCATCCAGCTTACCTTCAAGAAAGTGGTAGTGGTGGGATCCAGCTTGGAATTGCACTCAACCTGCAAAAAGCAAAGACAGGGTTCCAAAACAAAGCCACCCAAAAAGGACTTGTACACCCTGTGCATGCTGCGATCCACAAGCTCACCATCATGTGCTCAGTGAACAGACAGGCAGACAGTGGTAGCGAACCCCTGTAGGAGCAGTGATGCCAAAACTGCTTCCGCAGCATCATTTCGGTGTTGCAGCAGCTGTAGGAGGCACCTCGTTTGTCCCCTTCCCCCAGAGTCAGGATGCTGGCCTGCCAATGGGACTCATGGGACTCAGTGGGACCACAAAATGCACAGAATTGTTTAAAATGTTGTATAAAATTACCTTCAGGGTATGTGTCCCTTGTGCCGGCCAAACTTTACTGGCCTAACTATGGTGGCCTAAATCCAGGTTAGGATTGAGCCTTGAATTTCAGAATTCTGGTTGAATGCCCAACCCGGTTCTACATTTGCCTCTCCACAACACAGACTGAGCTGAATGAACAAGCTGAATCTGTCGGGGGGGGGGGGGAAGATGTGAGGCAAGCCCTGGAGCAGGAGAAGGAACACAAGGGACCACCCTTGGACAGGAAACAGCTTTTGTTACTGACTACGAGTGGCTGCAGCTCCACCCTGAGCCTTCCAGGAAGAGGTGGGTTTGAGGTCTAAATGGGAGACGGACTCAATAGCATGAGCTTGGGTTGCCTGAACTGCTTAGGATTGGACCCCTCACTCACCCAGAGGCGGAGGAAGGGTGTAGCTTGGGGTGGCGCAAGCCATGGGTGCCGGCAGCGGCAAGGTGCCATTGCGCGGAAGAACCTGCGTGCTTTTTGGCCCGCCCACCCTCCCTTGTTTCTGGTTCGCTCCGTTATAGAGCTATTCCAGGCGCAGGGAGGCGTGGCAAGGCGACGCACAGGGGTGGGGCAATGTGCTGGGGGTGCGGTTACGTCACCCTGCCCCGGGCACGTTCGGGGCTTCGTCCATCTCTGCACTCACCACACCATCTTCGGCAGGCGCATTGTCCCCCACCACCAGCATCACTGGGCAGCTGCAAACCCCAAGCAGAGAAAGGTGATTAGCAGGGAGCTGGTTTCTGTGACTGGCCCACCCCCAACCCTCTGGAAACAGGTCACTGTCTTACCGGAGGGTTTTGGCATTTGGGACACTCCCAGGTCGGTTAATGTCCAGGTCTCTGCGACTGAAAGAAAGGAAAAAAATGTTTCATCCTTAAAGCCTACATATTGTTAGCTGTTTCCAGGCCAGGCATCTTCCCACTATTTTGGCACTGGCAAGTTTGAGGTGCCAGGAAGATGGAAGTGACCAGAGATGGATAAAAAAAGGCAAGAATGAAAAGAACATGCAGATCGCTTGGTGGAAGGAGAAGGGAAGGGTTGCAAAGGATTGCATGGAGGTGAAACAGCAAGTGGAAAATGCACACAAACTCTGAAGCAACTAACTGGATATGATCCCTACCCTAATTACTCTTGGCCATTCTAGGGTTGGGACCTTATAGTTACACTTGCAACAAGGTGAGTGGGCAAGCCACATGAGGCAGCAGCTGCGTTCAACAATGCACTGGGGCAACACACCAAAACATCCTTGCATGTGTTCTTAATAAACCTGGGGATGATGACACCTAGGCACCTCTACCTCCTCTTCAATCTGGACAGGCAGGCTTGTCATCAATGCCTTGTCATCAATCGTCATCAATACCTACCCCAGCAGGTGGGTTAGCTGAAACCAGTTGCTCTTGGGGTAGCAAGGTAAGACAAGTGTGAAACCACAAAACAACCTGTCTGTATGATCATGTGAGTTTCCACCACGATGCAATTTCACTGGCAAGTTTCCCAGGACAAGATCTGCTGCAGCAGGATGGCTCAGCAGCTTTTTTCAAGGAGGCTGAGGCATCTCAGAAGAATTTGGATCACAGGAGGACAAGACAAAGGGTCATCTTGGGAACTCCCAACTATCATTCAGGATGGAAGCCCTGAGAGCTGTAGGCTGCCTTCCAAACTAACCCAGGAGCTTCAGGAAAGAGGCAAATGATAGCAGGATAATATCCACCCACTGAAGAAAATGAACTTCCCGAGGGAAGCTTGCCCTTCAACCCTGAACAACATTGCTGTTGCAATATCCACCCCGAGAACACTACTTTCTATGCACTTTAATCTCCATTTGATTCCTTCTCTAACCTTTAGTGTCCATTATTTATTTAATAAGAGAATAAGATGGGATGAGTATTTTATTTTATT
>JAJKFI010000011.1:19048510-19073908 GCA_029204185.1 Lerista edwardsae
CTCTCTCTCTCTCTCTCTCTCTCTCTCTCTCTCTCTCTCTCTCTCTCACTCACTCACTCACTCACTCACACTTTTTCATAGTCGGGTGTCACTTACAGCAAACTTGGCAAGGACATAGGCACCTGCTCCCACGCCAATTCCAATCACATATTTGAACCTGAGGGGGGAAAAAAACCATAAGTGGCACTTCTGCAGCCAGTTCCTTGTCTGTCTCCCACTGTGGGGCTTGTGGCCCATCTGCAGTCTTTGCTTTCTCAGAACAAATCTGATACTTTGAGATCGCATGAACCAGAATGTTTGGAGAAACTCTGCCAGCTCCAGCAACACCCTCTGTTAAAGCTATCTGATCTACCAAGTATAAAACGATGTACAGTAGCCATCTTCAGTCATTCATTTATGTGGGTACATTCAAGTACGTGCAGGGGAGAAAGGAGCACATTGGCAAGCCATGTACCCAAACATTCCTGGGTTCAGCACCTGCCTGGTGAAGCAAGCACAGAACCTGGGGAGAGTTTCTCCCCATGATTTGGAAGACTGACTGCTCAGACTGAGAGAGACAGTCTTCCTTGGCTCTGTAGGGACACCACAGGAAGGACTGGCAAGCCAGCATGCTTCTGTATGCCTCTTGGCCGATTCCTAGAAACGTCTCTACTTTAGAGGATACTGGAGAAGACAAGGGAGTGTCTTGAGGCTCAAACATCACTGAAGCAGTCCAAAGGGGGGAGTTTAAGTTATGGGACAGTTGTAACTAGAGGTGAGCATCTGACTCCTGGTGATGGCAGCAGAGAAAAGCAAGTCATTCGTTTTTAGGCAGAGATAGGAAGGCAAAGGAGAGCTTTCTGCTCCAATTCCTTCCTTGTGTGTGCCACTCTTTCATGGCATCTTGTAGCACAATCAGAGATAGCAAAACATCAGAGGCTCACCCAAAGTGCTGGACCACACTGGGCAGCATGGCAGCTAATTGGTCCATGGAGGGATACTGGTACCTGTGAACACAAAGCAGGAGAGCAAGAACAGCAAGATTATTCCTTGTCCAAGTATGGAGAAGATCTGAAGGAGAGCCCAGGGATCTTGAAGGTCACCCAGCACAGGCACGAGCCACCTTTCTGGGGAAGTCCAAGTCCTCGTCACTGGGTCAGCCATCAGCTGCTGACCCTGCCCTTCCTCCCCGAACTGGTAGGGCCAAGTCCAGTGGTGTCATCCTACCGGTACGCTGGGCGGGACATCCGGGTGATCAGCAGCCTGCTCGTCACGTACCACAGCATTACTCCATTTGCATAATGTACGCAAGCAGCGTAACTGGTTACGCAAATGGTGTAACGCTGCGGTATGCGACGGGCAGGCTGCCGATCACTCGGATGTCCCGCCCAGCGTACTGGTAGGATGACACCACTGGCCAAGTCCATGTGTGGCTCTAGAATTTGATCCACTGAGCAATGGTGCTCAGTTCTCTAAAAGAAGAGGAGAATGGCGTGAGAGAGGAAGCGCAGAGGAAAGGCGAATGGAAGGCACCCACCCCTGAGGGAACTGCGAGGCCCCCGTCTGTTGCCCTGGAGCATCCACATGGCACACCACAAAGTGCTTGGTGATCTCCTGCATATCCTCAAAGTTGAAGAAAGTGTTGAAGCAAAGCTTGTCTGCAAGAAATCAAGAGGGAAGAGGGATGGAGCGAGGGAGAACACGAATCAGTAGGACTGAAGACAAAAATCCACCACATTTTTAAATGCAGAAGCATTTAAATTCTGAGCATTGGTTGCTGCTCCCCTTGTGATCAGCTGGTGCTCCACTATGGCCACAGGTGGGGAGGGGAAATCCCTTCGGCACTACATGTTCAACCTTTTTACACACTGATTTTTTATACACTGATTTGACTCAACACCAATGGCCACTGCAGATAAGATGGTGCACACCCCACTGGCACGGCTACATCAGTGCTGGAAAGGAGGATAGGATTGGGCTCCAAGTCTCTTCTGAGTACCAATTCATTGAGAGTAGTTCCATCTAGAACTTTTGGCTAAAAGATTTTGGCTAAAATCAGGGCAGGTCAATTTTAAGGGACTTTGGGCGGGGTAGAGAGCTTATTAGGACCAGCTAATACACAACACCAGCTGTGTGTGTCCTTTAATTATACTGCTGCAACCATACACTGTAGTGGAAGTCCTCTTGCCCACCACTCTTGGCAGCTGCCATTTTCCCCCCAGAATGCTCCAAAACAATACTGGGTCCAGTGGGGGTGTGTGTGGAAATGGTACCCCTCAGAGTGGCTGCCAAGAGGACCTCTGCTGCCTCCATTAGCTGTGATTGTGGCAAAACAGTCTTAACAACAAAGAACTGCAGCTTGACCAAACAAGAAGTCTGGCAATGTTCAGGTAGCTGAAATGCCCCCACTTCCATCTGCCTCCACATGGACTAAGAACGTAAGAGCCCTGCTGGATCAAGCCAAAGGTCCATCTAGTCCAGCTTTCTGTATCTCGCAGTGGCCCACCAGATGCCTCAGGGAGCACATAAGACAGCAAGATCCCTGCTTCCTGTCGCCACTCCTTTGTACCTGGCATTCAGAGACAGCCTCCTTCTAGAACCAGGGTAACTAGATAGCCGTTTGGCCAGATTCAGCTGAGCTTTTCTTATGCCCACAATGGGAAACATGTCCCCATTCTGAGGGGAACATTTTTGCTCAGCCCTGGCTAATGCCTACACAGGAAGCTGTTGCTAAAGGAATGGGGCAGAGGCTGGCCAACAAGCTGGCATCTTGCTAGATGCTGCCATTAGATCCCTGTTCCTTGTCTCTTTGGCTAATTGTGCCTCCCTATTCCCAAAAGTGGCATGACTGAAAGTATTCATCTTTGGAAGGAGGCTCTGAAGACTGACACAACTGGAGGGCGATGCTCCTAAGCTGATGCTCAACCCCTGAGAGCCATCTAGGAGCTAAAGCTCTTCGCTCCTCAGCAGGGCTGTGCGCCATTCCCTCAGACAGCAGCCATTTGGACAGTCTACAGTGCTTGGTGGGGGACAGGGTTAGGGCTGGGCAGTGTCCACCTGCAATTACTCCTCCCATCCTGACCCAATCAGCACCTGCAGTGGGCCTGTGTAATTAAACCCCCAAAGGCAGGGAAGAGGTTTTAACTACACATCCCACATCCACTCAGACCCAGCCCAGCGAAGAGGATGAGTGCAGCTGCAATGGGCCAGCAAGGAATCACCCTTTCCCTCTCATCCTGCTCTTTGTTTTCTCCCCCTTCATTGTCTCTTGCGGGTTGAACAAGCCACCTGTCCTCTCCCCACTCTGCAGCACTCCAAGGTGACCTTCCTGGAAGCAGCAGCAGCAGCAGCCTCCAGTCCCCAATGAGCAATCACATGACCGCCTCCACACCAGCCTGCGTCTCACGCTCACAGCAGAGGCAAGCCTCTGTTAAAGGCACATAACAGGCCTGCTCTTTGCTGGTCAACTGGCAGCCCGACTGCCTGGTGTGCAATATCCCACTGCCAACCAGCTCCTTGGATGCATGCCCGAACAATGGATCTAGATTAGTGCCAGTTCTGGAGAGAAAAATATTCCTCACCTGAGAAATAGAAACCTCTCCAGTCAAAGGCCAGAAAGAGGGCTAGACCAAGAGTTACCAGATCCAAACTGGGACAGATTGCCTCTACCTTTAACCATTGTATCAAAGAGGGGATTTGGGCAAGTGCAGCTCATCGTGGAAGGGTTTCAAAAGCTGCACCTGCCCAAATTCCCTCTTTGATACAATGGTTAAAGGTAGAGGCAATCTGTCCCAGTTTGTTTCTGGCAACCCTAGCTAGACCATTACAGAGACTCTGGGTTTTTTATTATCTCTGTCATTCTCAACAACTTGCTACACCTTTTAGGGCCAAACCAGACACCATGGACAAGATCCCTGATCAAACCTCTCACCTTTTTAACTTCAAAGCAGCAGCAGGACGATGAGGTCTCCAGTTTCAACCAGGGAAGTAGCATCAGGGGAAGGGTTTTTATTGAAAAAATGCAAAAGAGGGGAGGGGGTTAACCCTTCTCTCCTTAGCCAATTACTGAATCTCTCCCCAAAGCTGTTACTAGTTCCGCTGAGGGGGAGGGGCGGAATGGCAGGTACCTTTGTAGCATTTGCATGTTTACTTCCACAAATAAAAAAAAAAACTTTAGAAGGTGACTTAGAGCGCAATCCTAACCTGGAGTTAGGCAGGCACAGTTAGGCCAGCAAAGATTAGCCAGCACAAGGCCACCCTAAAGTATGGCGGGACCACTCTCAGAGAGGGCAACAGACAGATGTGTGCCATCCTCTCTGACTCCGAGAGTGGTCCAAACACACTTTACGGTGGCCCTTGTGCCGGCCAAACTTTGCTGGCCTAACTCCAGGTTAGGATCGCACCCTTAAACAGGGAAAATGGCAAAGGGGGAGTGTGAGAGGCCCCATCCCCAGCACTACTGCTCTGATCATAACTGGAGCCCCCAGCTGCTCTTACCAAAAATGGAACAATTGTGAGATCCAAGCAGGATTCTATCACATCTCGCATATTTTGCCCCCCATCCCAAGTCTCACAGATATGAATGGAATTTGCTTTTAACAATGCGTGCTGAAAATTCATCCTTTGCAGCACGTCACCGTAAGCATGAGACGGGAAACTGCTGACATCTGTTGTATTGGGCCAAACAGTGTGTTGCAGGGTTGATCTGTTCATAGACAGGCTGAGAACACTGGGAGAGCTGCTGCCGCTGGGATGACAACCCCTATACATTTGGCGCCACTGATTATGAGTCACCAGAGCAGCTCTGGAGGGCCAAGAGCACAGGGCTCCCTGTGGATTCCAGCAAAGGTTGTCTTCCTGATGTGTTTGATATAGCCGGAGAAACTGTTTTTACTCACAAATATCTGCAAACAATTTTTACCAATAGGGATGATGGAAAGAGCTGAGAGAAGTAGGGCAAATGTGCAAGCAGAAAGGGGGGTGGCTCCCAAGGAGCCTTGAGTAGGTAGCACTTGGAGCTGGGGAGCCAGCTGCTCCTGCATTCCCTTCAACCCCAACCAGAGGCTGGGTTTTTTTTTAATCAGAGGCAAGTCCTCACTGAATGCACCAGGACTTGCTCCCATGCAAATAGGCACAAAGTACCCCAGACAAAAGTTTTCATCTTCAAATTAAGTTTTCATCTTCACAGTGTGGCTGTGCCTTCTGCACTCAGAAAAAGCTTACTGGCTACCCAACCATTTTGCATGCATGCACACACATGTACGCATGCACGCAAGCACAACATACTGCAAGGAACAGAATCCACAAGTAGTATCTCCAGCATTTGTCTTTTTGTAGGCAGAACCAGTCAACTGCAAGACCCAAATGCACATCATAACATCATTGGGGGCTAAATACTTAATGGTCCGGTTAAGAAAGATTGCACTGTCCTACAGGCCAGTCTAATAGTAGTTCACTCACCTCTTCTTCAAGACCTACCAGCCTGGCCTCTCTTGCACCTTGCCTGGGAAAAGTCTTCTATGGGTACAATCCTAACCTGGAGTTAGGCTGGCGCAAGTCCCTTGGGCCAGCCCAGGAGTGTTGCAAATGCACCGTAAAGCACATTTGCATCACTCAGAGTCAGGGACGCCAACATACGGACGTGCCCCATCCTCCTTGACTCCGAGAGTGATCCAAACATGCTTTACAATGTGTTTGCCACACACCTGGGCTGACTCCAGGTTAGGATTGCACCCTAAGTCTCACTCAGCAGTCCCAGAGGTGCAAAAGGCCTGAGTTATGCAACCTGACAGCAGCCTTGCCATGCCACATTCGTGGTGCCAAGCATAAAGCACAGGTGGTCAAGTCCAGAGCAACAGGGAACATTCCATTCTTTGGAAAGTGGGATTTAGACCAGTACAGTGATAAGCTAAACTACCCCTCCCCCAGCTGAAATCAGAGTGGTGCACTTACGGTTGAGTCCCACATCGTGATAAGTCAGGAGGGCTGGACGATTTCCCTTTGGAGACCCCCGAATGACCACGTGCAGCAGCCCATATGGTGTCTCGATATCATGCTCCTAAAAGAAAGACAGAGGAAATGCAATGGCTGCAGCTCCGTCCAGGGGGGAAGGAGGACGTTCTTTCTGGGCATCTGACTCCCAACTCTCGGGGCGGGCAAAGACCACTGCAGGAAGGCGCTTCACTCGATCTGCTCTATACAAGAGGCAGAAGAGAGGAAATGGCTGTGAGTGGACCTCCTTGTTCCATGGGCCCACATGTCCAGTTCCCCCCATGGCAAGAAACAAGTGCCCCACCAGCTGAACAAGTTCTTCCTGTTGCACAAGCCACGAAACAAGAAAGCACAGTGCACTCACCCACGGTCTTTACACAGATCCATGTCCCATGCTAAGCCCCTGCCCGTGGTTCAGTGGTCAGAGTTCTGGGCTTGACCTAAGGGGGTGAACATTCCTATCTCCCCCACTACCATCCATGGGGTAATGATGAGCACCGCAAAGTCACTCTCTCAAAGCTCAACCCCCTTCTGGAAAAAATGAGCAACAGCAGTCGACCTCCCAGGCTTTATCTTGTGACCCTCATGCCCGGCCACTGCAAAGTGATCTATAAATGATTAATACAATCTTGCAAATGGACTGCAGGCAGCTACACAGAATGGACGCATTGCAACCATCATGATGAGGCCAGTCAATTCCAGCTCAGCCTCTTTTTTATTTTGGCATTTCTTGGAAAGGTTTTTATCACCTTATAAGCAAATGGTTCTCTCCCCACCCGGCCAATTCTCTGTAGGGCGGTGAATAATTGCCAGCACCTTACTGCACACTAGATTCATTTTATTTTTCACATTTTTATACCACCCTTCCACCAAGGAGCTCATGTGCAGGGTTCCTTCCTCGTTCTGCCCTCACAATGCCCAGTGAGGTAGGTGAGGCTGAAAGGTAATGATTGGCCCAAGGTCACCAATGGCTGAGCAGAGATTTGAACCTGGATTTTTCAGGTCTAAGTCCAACACCAGAACCACTACACCATCCTGGCTCTCACCTGAGAAGCACTCATCCTGGGGAGCTAGTCCACTGGTCTATGTGTGAGACGGAACAGCGAAATACAAGGCAGATTCCCACGGTGTCTCAAGAGTGGAAGGTGACTTGCCAAGAAATGCATCCTCACTTTTTGGGCACTGCCAGGGACAGCAAGCAGCCCTCCACAGGGGCAGGGGTTTTCCTGAGTCACCACAAGCTGGGCAGTCCCAGCTTACCAACACTTGTCACTCTGCCTCCAAGCTCCAGCTTGCACTCAGCAAGTGAAACCGACTCATCTTTCCAAGGATGTTGGCAGCACATGGCCACACTATGCCCTCTCCACCTTGAGCATTCACAAGGTCCCCATCCCCACACACCCGTTTACTTCTAGCCAGCAGCAGCATGATGCGTGCCATCATGGCATTTGCTGGATCAGCTTCTCTCCTCAGCACTTCTGAGATGTACAAGCCTGTCCTAATTCCACCTCACCCAAGGGACTGCAGCAAGCACAAGAAGCAGGGGTGCAAAGAGGAGGAAGCCAGAGCAAGGGCTTTTGCCAACGCCTCTGCAGTTTTACCCACAGATGCACACACCCTGGGCAGGTATTCAGATAATATGAACAGCCCTGCTGGATCAGGCCAAAGGCCCATCTAGTCTGAAGCTGTACTGCAGATGCCTCAGGGAGCACACAAGACAACAGTATGTCTGCATCATGTTGTCACTCTCTTGCATCTGGCATTCTGAGGTAGCCTACACCTAAAACCAGGTGGTTGCACATACCCATCATGGCTTGTAACCCATGATGGACTTTTCTCTAGGAATTTGTCTAATTCCCTTTTACAGGCATCTAGGCCATCCTGTGGCAAGGAGTTCCACAGCTTAATTGCCCACTGGGTAAAATAGTATGTCTTTTGTGTTTTAAACCCAAGAAACAGGCAAGAAGCCAATGGAGCATTGTACCAGCAGGCCAGGCAGTCATCTGCCTGAGCTTACTCTCCTATATCAGAATTTACTCTGCTGGCAGGTCACCTGTCTGTGAAGCCTGACCCTCACATGGTTAGGAGAAGTTCAGCCTGGCAAGAAGTCAGAGGGCTGATGATAACAGTCCTGCCTGTGTCCCTGATATAAAAACCCCATCAGAGGTTGTGAACAAGGGTGTTGTCAGACTCAAGGAGCAGCAAAAAGGACCAGAGAAAGGACTATAACTTCCAAAGGCTTCAGCTCAGCGTGAAGAGCTTCCTGCCAGGGAGGTAACACTGCTCTACTCACTGGATCTCCCATTCAATGGACCAGATACTTCTTCATTTGCACTCTGCCTAGAACTGTGACACACCTACTGCTGTCCCTACGTACTCAGTGAAGATGCCCTTATGCCTCTGAGGAAGTGGGCTAAGCCTCTACTCCAATAATTGTGCCAGCCTCAAAGGTGCCACGAGTCTCTCTACTGTCGTTCCTGGCAGCCTTCATTGACACGGCGCTGCTTGTTATTGTTGCCACACTGTACAGTCTTGCATTTCAATGCTGTTGGGAGCCCCCTTGCAGCTGCTTGCGATGAAAGGCGAGACACAAATCCTCACAATGAAGACATCTTTAGAAATGAGGCTAAGGAATGGGGCTAAAAAGGGGGGGCAAGTAGCTCTGTAACACATGGAAAAAGACTCTTCTGCCCAGCATAACCAGTCCACTCACCCATCCACCTTTCCTGTCTAGTACAGAGAAGGGCCACCGAATGCTTGCTTTAAATGTGGAAGCTTCCAGTTAAATCTTATTATATGTTATTCTACTGGAGAGCTTAGAGTCACTACCACACACAGCAGATAACTGTGATAACAGTACCAATAATCTGACTCAGAACAGCAGTGCCATTTCTTTCGTGGAGGAAGGCAGGGTTTGTTTGCCCAGTTCAGTGCTGGCTGTGTTACAAAGTAGTTTGCAGAATTAGAGTGAAAGGATTAGAAAGAAACGAAACATCCATCACTGTGTTGCAGGCTGTTTTGGGGCACAGGTAATTTACATTCTGTGAGTGACCTAAAATTGCATCATTGGTTTGTGTCTCGCCTTCCTCTTGCAAAAAAGGAAGGGGGAATCCTGAATGGCTGAGCTCTGATGTTGGCACCAAGAAAATAACAGGCATTTATTTCCCCATCCTGCAGTGGGCAGGATCGTGGCCCTCACCATGCCAAAGACAGCTCATTTTTCTCACACTGCTTATCTTTCTGGCTGCAACTGAGAAGTCCAGAAAGGAAGGCAAGGGGAGAGGGATGCCCTCACAATGAGGCTGAACTGACTTAGCCCATTCCATCCCCAGCCAGAAGTCCTTGAACAGGGAGCTACACCTGAATTTTTACCCCCTCTAAATGGTAGCCCCATAATAAGCATCACTGCACAAAAGGATATGCTAATTGAGAAAGAAGAGGCAATCCAGTCTAGCCTGGGACAAAAGGCAATTGGGAGTGCCACAAGGGAACTGTCAGCTCGATCCTATGCATGTCTACTCAAAACTAAACCCCTTTGTAGTCAACGGGGTTTACTTCCAGTTAAGTGTGGGGAGGATTGCAGCCAAGGTCTGTTCGCTTCAGCCCTCTCCTGCCATGTTGGCAAGGTTAGCAATATTATCCAATCCCATAACATCTCGGAGGCCGATCCAAAGTATAATGTTCATCAGCAATGCTGCAAGTGGTGCGTGGGAGGATTTTAGCCAAGGAAGCTTTGCTTAAGGGCAGGCAGCCGAATCAATGACCAGCAGAGTTGAAGGGGCCAGACGACCACCCAAAACACCAGGGTGGCAACCATGATGTCTTCCAATATTATCGACCATAGCATCCTTCTAGGTTACCTTCTAGATTGGGGGGGGGACTGCTCTGTGGCATCTCTGTCCATGGAAAGCGGGCCCCAGGAGATGGCACTGGGAGACTGCAGCTAGATTCCTTGGCCTTTAGACTATAGGGTCAGGGCTCCATCTTCTCTCATGCTGTTTAACATCTACATAATGTTAACCCCCGCACAGCTTGCCCAGAGGTTTGGCTTGAGATATCATGATGACAACCCCTCAGCAATACCTTCCTGTTCATCTAATCCTGGGAAGACGGATGCAGGTCCTAAACCAGATTCTGTACTTGGTGATGGACTGCATGTGGGCACTCTGTAGGGTTACCAAACGAGGATGCAGAGTGCCTAAATCTTTAACCATTGTATACAGTGGCGTCTCTACAGGGAGGGCAGAGCTCTAAGTTTTGCAAGAAGACTTACCTTGCAGTGGAAATCACTCCTTTCCTGCACCGTTTTAGCCAATCCTCACAGGAAACAGCAACATCTTGGCATTGCTTACTGGCTACAGCAGCAAGGGAGAGGAGGGATTTACATGACAGGGTAAGGCTCCTTGCAAAACTTAGAGCTCTGCCCTCCCTATAGAGACGCCACTGATTGTATAGGAAAGGGAATTTTGGCAGTTGCAGCTCAATACAGAAGGGTTTAAAAATCTGCACCTATCCAAATTCCCTCCCCTATACCATGGTTAAAGGAATAGGCACTCTGTCCCCATTTGTATCTGGTAAGCCTAGCACCATGTGCAATAAATGGACACTGAATCCAAGCCTGATGGAGGTGGTGCTGGTCAGTAGAAGAGCCTACTTGGATTTGGGTGCTCAGCCTGTTCAGAATGGGCACTACTCCCCCTGATAAGTCACGTGCTCCTGGACAGTCTGATGACAACTGCAAAATTTCAACGGAAGTGCCAACTGTACCCATTTCAGAGGAAGGTGAATCTGGTCAGTGTAAAGTATGCGTTGGTACAGCTAGGCTGTATAACTACAACGCACTTGACATGAGGCTGCCCTTGAAGACAGCCTGGAAGTTTTGGCTGGTTCAGAATGCTGCTGTGTAGGCTCCAGTGTGGGCCCATGTGCAAGGCAACACACCTCCCTCCTGTATATCATCTTCCGGGAAACCAGCGTGTTTCCAGGCTTCATCCAAGGACCTGGTTGTAACCTTAATGCTCTTAACTGTCTGGGACTAAAATATTGAACCATCTCTCCCCTTATGCATCTGACTGCCCACTTTGTTCAATCAGAAGGCTTGTTCCATATTCCCCTTCTTTCCAAAATTTATGTGACGGAGACTTTTTGGTTGCAGCCCCCAGGCTCTGGAGCTCCCTTCCCCTGGCGACACTCTTGGCCCTCTCATTGGTGACTCTTCACATGGTAGTGAAAACAGGCATTTAGGGTAAATTAGGTTGCAGTGTTATATAAACTCTCCTGTGAGTAAGCCCCACTGAGCAAAGGTGAACTTACTTCTGAGTAAACATACATGAAACAGTGCAGTTAATGCCCCCAAAGGTACTTGGCTTTCCCTGCTCTTCAGCTCATCTCTCACAGTTCAGCTAGTTATTTTGATTTGGGGATTTAGAATTGTTTCACAGTGATATTACGATTATTTCATTTTTGCAATTGTTCTTTTTTTTTTTTAAGACTTAAGCTCCCCTGGGGGCTCTTCAGGGGCAGAAAGACAGGGCACCATGTCCCAGATAAACAAAATACTCAAACTACGCTGAGCAGCAGAGGTCAAGACCAAACACGGGCATGCCGTCAATATCACCTTGAGAGGATGAGAAACAGAGAGCTGCAGGGAAAGCAGCTGTATCTGTGCTTCACACAGGGGTACACAAGGCGTGCAGAGAGATGCACAGACAAGCTCACAGTGGGATGCCCCCCATTTCCTAGGCACAGCAGAGACATTTCACCTTGCAAAAGCAGCAGCAGCGGCATTTTACACATGTCTGACATGTAACTCAGACAGATGCTGCAGCTCTAGTGTGTGCAGAAGTGCGGGTGCTCCCCCCATCAGCACCACCTGCCACCCACCCAACCTGCCACCACTGCAGAGTTAGGAGATGTTTCCCTCCTTGAGCAGATCCAGAATGTCTGCAATTCCCTGTCTGTTCCCACTTCCACTTATGCCAGACTTTGATGTGCATCATGCAAGCCCAGGACTGCACTGGGGAAAAAAAAACATACTCAAGGGTTTCTTTGAGTCAGGTTCAGAGCTGAAACCTCTTTCCAATGCTAGGCTCAGCTTTGTGAAATAATCACAGAGTGCCCCTGAGCATGTGCAGAATGCCCATTATGAACCACGGTACAGCCACAACTAGCTGAGAATAAAAGGATTTCCAGGGTAGGCTGGACTCCAGCCCTAGCAATGAAACATTGGCCACAGATGCCCCAATTTCTCCTCCCTTTCACCAGCAGAATATAAGAAGCTCTCCACGGCTCCACTGGGTATACACACACAAGGATGGCAGCAAGGGCATCCAACATCCATTCTCAGTGTTCAGGCTTATCAGAGTCCAGGTTTGAGAAAAAAGGGAAAGCAAGAAAAGTTCCCAGCTTGGAGCCCCTTGCACTAGATTAAAAAAACACAGATTAGCAACAACATGCAAAGCACCCCCTCCTGCCCTGCCTTGGCCAGCTGCATTGTACCTACCCCATCCCAGCTCTCTGGCATGTTGAGTTGCTTTTGTTCTGGAGCAGATTCTATGGGGGACAGTGACAGCAGCGTCCTCTGTTTCTTCCCCAGTTCCAGCAATCACAGGCTCTCAGCTGGTAAGATGCACAGCTCTGCAATGGGCTGGCCTTGCTCCACTTGCATTTATACAGGAGCCCTCCCCTTGGCTTAACCCCTCCCTTGCCACCTCTCCAGCTCCAGAGAAAGGGGTTGTTTGTAATGCAGTGCACTGCTCAAATGGAGCACACTGATAGGCTGCAGGGGCCATGAGTCACAGACTCCAAAAGCACCTGCTTATTGAAGGGAAAAAAGACACGACTGGACTGACCTCCATCTTTATGCTCATGAGGATGCGGGTGCGCATGTGGAAAAGAAACATGTTGGTGTGTATTGGTGCACACACCCACAGACACTCACACAGGCCTGCAAGCTCACAAAAGCCCATCGAGTGCAGAAAACCCACTGCTTGTGAGGCAGGCAGCCTAGTGATACAGCAGCAGGAAGAGCAGTCTCACTCAGCCTTTCCCCTAGTCTTGTCTGGAGGAGGACCAGAGGACAGAGTAACATGAAAACGGCAAGTGACAGGAAGACACTTTTAACATGCAGGTCCCTGCAGGTCTCTCCTAGATTCATCCCCCACCCACGCATTTCAGATTGCAAAACTGGATAGGGGCTTGAGCTGCATGCCTCCCCAGCACCTGCCCCCATTTTGTTCATTCTTCACATTTTTATACGACCTTTTCACTAAGGAGCTCAGGGTGATGTACATAAGCCCTTCCTTCCTTCCTTCCTTCCTTCCTTCCTTTTGTCCTCACAACTACCCTGTGAGTTAGGTGAGATGCACCACCCATGGAGACAAGAAGGCCTAGAAAAGAAATGTGTGTCGTTCTGTCAGCAGGCCTCGGGGCTTGCAAATAAGGGGGGATGAATCAAGCTATGCCCTGTCCTTCCTCAAAGGACTGGCAGTGAACTTGTATGCATGGGTGCATGCACTTGCACACACACAAAACAGGGCCAGTCCTGATCCCTGAGACTGGTATGTGCACACACTGCCAAGAAGACACTAGAGGGCATGGGCTGGGGCAGGGAAAGGAGCCCATCAAGTCACTTTCAGTGGCAGTGCAGTGAGTACTGCAGGCACCACAACGTGCTGTGAAAGCAGCTCCTCCCACTCGCTGGCAGAACCATTCTGGGCAGTGGCAGCAACATGCAGCAACTGCCCAGAATGGCTCCAACGGTGACCAGGAGAGGCTGCTTACACAGCATGTTGTGGCACCTGCAATACTTACCGTGCCCCCTATATAGCTATGCTACTGCCCTCTCCTTGCCCTACTATTGCCACCAACGCACCACAGGTTCCTCCAACCCGCCTTAGCAGCTGTTTCAGAGAAGCCGAAGGGAAAGATCCTGGAGGAGCGGAGAGGGCATAGAAGGACAGACTGATGAGACGAGGAGGAGGACAGGAGAGGCATGCAGAGGGAGTGGGGATGGGCCGGAACACAAGCCCTGGTAAGAGGAACAGCAGCTGTCTTGAGCGCCCTGGCCGGGTTTTTAAGCGGCCCCCGAGGGAGCCCAAGCCGTGTGAAAAGGATTTTGCCATGCGTGGGAAGTCACAGAGCTGCCTCTGCTCTGCTTTTAAGCTCTCTTGCTTCCTTCAAATCCATCCTCAAAGCCCACCCTTTCTGTTATGGCTCTGGCCCTCCACGTTATCACAACGAAGCCTAAATACACAGACATGAAGTGCAGCAGGTTCCTCCATCTTTCCTAGAGCTGCTCCCCTCCCCTTCCTCTGGGGTCTCCCTGGGCCTATTCTTGATTGTGAGCCCCTTGCAGCAGGGGCCTTTCTCTTCTTCTGTTGCAACGCGCCGGGCACACTGAGGGCACCATGCAAGCAAATCCACATCATGCTGCAAATGGCAGCATCTCAGAGAAGCTGCCTTCAGCACGGTGATCCAGTACACATCTGGATCAGCCTGCAGACTGGCGCGTCTTCCTACACAGGGCCATTCACACGTCACTCGCTCCCCGTATAGTCCATTTTAACCTCCAAGCTACCCAAGACAGCTTCAACCGAGAGATCTCCATTTTAGAGCAACCTTAGCAAGGACCCAGACAAATGCTGCAATGACCCCTGTACCAAACTGCCACCAGACGCCAGGCGAGCAAGAGGTCCCTGGCCTTGTGAGGCCAGGCAGGGAGCCAACTGATTTTGCTGGGTGGCAGGTTCGCAGGTGTCAGAATTTTACCTGGATCACCTCATGCCTGCTTAGTTAGGGAGCCACTGAAGACTTCAGATCCTTGCTGTGTTGCCTTTGCCTTTGCTGCCAGCCAATTCTGAACTCTGGCAAAAAGGTGCTTCTCTAGCATTTTGTTAGTCTCAGCCACTTGGCAACATTCCTCCCTGTCCCTTGGCTGCCTGAGCACTTTGAAATATGCCCGTGCAGACCGCAGGCAGCTCTCCTGGAAGGCAAGGCAAGGGAGTGGCATTCCATGCAGCTGACAAGAAGGAAAAGGGGGCAGAAAAAAAACCAATTACAGAACAAAAAGCAGGAGAATGGGAAGGGCCATGACAACAACATGGGAAACGATGAGATAGAGGAATGGGAACATCTCAGTGCCCCCGGGCAAAAAGGCAGGGTAAAAATCAAATAAATAAATAAATAAAATAAATCTCAGAGGACAAAAGTATCCCCTGGCGAAATGTGTGTTCTGCTGGTGGACGCATCAGGATCCAGGCAGAAGTGTCTGGATCTGGTGCACGTTGCATGACATTGCCCCAATCGCCAGTGCCACCAGCAAGTGCAGGGAGGCCACCAGCACAGTTGCTGGCAGCCGTGTGTGCTTGGTGGCAGCTAAGGTATTGTCCGTTGGTGTCAGGTAAGGCAGCAGTGGGGGCAGGCGGTGGGAAGGACTGGGGTGTTTCTGGGCCAGGAAGGAGGCAGAACAGGAGCAGAAGGGGTGGGATCGGAAGCACTTGGGTACAGCCATATCTTAGCCTCCTTCCCTTTGCACCAGTAAATTAGCTGGCACTAAACTGAGGTGACCCATAGGGAAAGTGGAGATTTTTCTCAGGGTAAAGGAACAAAGTCAGGGACGTGGTGGCGCTGCGGGTGAAACTGCTGAGACGAGCTTGTTAACCGGAAGGTTGGCAGTTCGGGACCACCCAACTGAGTGAGCTCCCGTTGCTTGTCCCAGCTCCTGCCAACCTAGCAGTTCGAAAGCACCTAAAAATGTGAGTAGATAAATAGGGACCACTTCGGTGGGAAGGTAACGGCGTTCCGTGCGCTACGGCGTATAGTCATGCCAGCCACATGACCACAGAAACTGTCCTTGGACAAACGCTGGCTCTTTGGCTTAGAAATGGAGATGAGCACCGCCCCCTACAGTCGGTCACAACTAGACCATTCGGTCGTGGGGAAACCTTTACCTTTAAAGGAACAAAGGAGTGAGTCCTCTGCAACTGCTCCCCACCATAGGATGCAGCACGTGCCTCTTTGGCACACATGCATCAGTGGAGGAGTTTCAATAGGATTGGGGCCTAAATGGAAAAAAAATAACATAAATATGAAAAAAAAACTCTGGGCTGGCTCTGCAGAAGGACAAGCCTGTTTTGCAGGCTCACAGAGAGGATGGCAGCCAAGCTGAAGTCACCCACCTTATCCTCCTGCAATACAGGCTTTATAGGAGTGAATAGAAGTCACCTCCAAAGAGACCTGCAAGGAAGATGAAGGTGTTGCAAAAGGAACAGTCTGCATCAAAACCTTGGAGATTCTTGCTCTTGCCAATGATCCACTGGGAAGTGGCAGGAGAAGCAACACTAGGTCCAATTCTGCAACCAACACCTTTGCAGACACCTGTTAATCACAAAATGCTTCCTACCTGGGAAGCGTACACTGTTTATGTTCATTGTTACATTTGGGGTCAACTTATTTCACTCTTAGGCCAGCACAGTTAGGCCAGCAAGATTTGGCCGGCACAAGGGACACCATAAAGCATGTTTGGACCACTCTTGGAGTCAGAGAAGCCAGCACACAGACATGCGCCATCCTCCCTGACTTAGAGAGTGCTCCAAATGCACTTTACGGTGGCCCTGTGCATGGTGGACAGGCATTGGTAAGCTACCCCCACACCGGCTGAGTTCAGCCTGCATGGGGGCTTTTGGGGGGCGGGGGAAAGCAGGAGGCGGTGGAGGGAGGGCACTCCTGTGAGCAGGGCAACCCAGGGAGGGGGGGAAAGCCAGGATCTGGGGGTTAGCCCTGTCCCAATGCTATGCGGCCCCAATCTGGGCCACAGCAGGCTGTTTGGACTGCACCTGCTAAATAGCAGGAGCTGGTCCAAGCAGCCCCATAAGGTTGGCTGGGGCCCCCTTGACTTGGTGAGCTCCACAAGCAGTGAAACCTGTGCTGGATACACTGGCTGGCCTGCTCCAACACAGGTTCGAATTGCACTACGAGACATACAAAATTATGCAAGGGATGGATAGAATGGATGGGGGGCGCACTTTTCCCTCTCTCACAACACCAGAAGCAGGGGATCAGGAGGCTGGGTAAGGGGGCCACGCAACACACATTCTGTGAGCCTATTTGCCTGCACTTGTTTTATGCACCTTTGTTTTATGCACCTTTTATGCACCTGGTATCTCCCGCGGTTCAAGTACCTGTTGTTCAGAAGACAGGACTGGAATTGACTTCCATCCAGGGCACAACCCTTTTTGCACAAAACCCCTTGATGACTGATTGAGCATCTCCAAGCCCAACAACCAAGTTCAGCATGGTCTCTATGCTCTCTTTGCAAACCTCCACAAAGATGGCATAAGCTGCGGACACAACATCAGTGTACAGAACTGACAATATCAGATCACATCTGATGCTAGTCTAAAAGTGATCATGGCAACTCTTTTGGGGGGGGATGGGATTGACCACCTACCACATTGGGGTGGACTGTCATAAAGTCACACCCTCTCTTGTCCACAAGTTCCATAAAGGTGGATTATCATGTTCAGGAGTAGTCTATCCACTAGCCATATTCCCAGGCCCCAAGCACATCGATCACCTGCTAAAGAGTGCTGTGGGGCAGTATCCAAACAGTTCGTGGGCAGGAGGCTCATCAGACAGTATGTGCAACAAGCTTTCAGCAATGGCACCCATTGCCAACAGCACAGCCCACTGTTGGTAGCTCAGGTATACACATGTGGGGAGGGGGAGGAAAAATCATGTGCAGGGTCTCTTCAAACTGACCCAGGAGAAGGTACCAGATAAGCAACAGTGAGATTTAGGGTGCTATTCAAAAGGCGCCCTGGGCCAACACAAGCTGCTCGTTTTGGCCTTTCGCTGTCGCAAACTTGCCATAAGGCACTTTTGCATCAGTAGAAGGCGTGCTGGGCTAACACGGGCAACAGCATCAGCCCAGGCACACCAGTTAACACATCGGCCAGGCATATCATATTTGGCCAGCAGGGGGATTTTCTGGGTGATGGGAAGGCAGGAGGGGCAGAGGGAGAGCAGAATGGGGTGGAGGGTGGACCTGCGGGCAGGGCAACCCAGGGAGGAGCCGGGATCCAGCAGTTATGCTGGATCCAAACCCCCATCCCCGGACCATGCAGCCCTGATCCAAATCACTGCAGGCAGCTCACACTTGCACCTGCTCTTGTGAGGGTCTGAGCAGCCCCATTGGGCTGCCTGTGGCTTACTGCGGGGTAAGGGGACAAGCATCCCCTTGCCCCACAGTGAGCTGCAGCTGCCTCCTACCTTGGGTAGGATGCAGCACAGGCTGGCCAGCTGGCTTGCATGCTCCTGCCCAAGTTAGGATTGGGCTGCCAGATGCATTCGGGCAGTGGTTCCCAACCTGGGGTAGGTGTACCCTAAGGGAAAGGCACCAGGATCTTTAGGGCTACACACAAAAATTGAATAATGAGGGGAAATGTACATATGTCAAGATTCAAGTCAAAAGCTGTGAAATTAATTCAGTGTCATGATCAGTGATGGTACAGGCTTTCTTTGTCATTTAACCTTGAGAAAAACCTGTGTTCCCTGACTTTGTAATTTTGGTGAATGGAGAGAAGTCCTTCCCTAAAAAATATATAGCTGGCATGCCACTGCAGCACACATGCTCAACAGCACACCCCTTCACAGGCTCAACTCTCACTCTCCTCCAGTTTGCAAACATTTGAGTGCTGTCGTGCCAATACTGGTGTAAGGACACCACAGTCAGTCTAGTGAGCAGCGTTCAATGAGTGAGTTCTTTTTGGTCTTCTTTATATACAGTAGTTTTTGCCATCATGTTAAGTTTTAAATTTATTTACAATTAATATATTATCTGATATGGAGCAGAACTTGAAAACCGGCGATTTAATCCCATTATATGCCCATTTGTTTACAGTGGTGTTTGTACAGGGGGGCAAAATGCTAAGTGTTGCAGGAGCCTAAGCTCTGGTGTAAAGAGGCCAGAGCCATTTGCAGCTTGGAAGCTTTGCTCACCTTCTTTGCTCTGGAGGCAAGGGGTGGGGCGCTTTACACCAGAGCTCAGGCTCCTGCAACACACAGCGTTTTCCCCTCTGTAGGAAGACCACTGTTTATTTACAGTTACAACATATAGTTTTGAAATAACAGCAGCTATATCAATTACAAATATTTTACTAATAAGTAGGGTACAATTTATGGAAATGGCCTGCCAAGTGGTATGCAAGCGGGGGGGGGGGAGTTCAGAACCACTGCATTAGGGAATTGTTTACCTTTTAGGTTTTCCTGTAATTAGCTGTTTTTGTGTGTAAGTTCCTAAGATCCACATCTGAGCACACAACACCCAAATCATTTCCCAAGCTTGTTTATTTGTTTCTCCTGGCACTACTGAACCTTAGTTTTGCGGGGAATTAGCCACATATTGGAGAGGGAGCTTTTCAAGGCCAGTTACTCTCTTTCTCTCTCGGCTTGGAGGCAGCCCAGTCTATTGGCCATGGGCATGGGGCAGACCTGGGGGAAGAAGGGAGACTCTGGCACAAGTGCTCTCTCCCTGCCCCAATCACCACATGGGAACTGCAGTTAAGCCTCCTTGAACAAGGCCAAAGGCTCCCTTGTACTGTAAGGAACATGACAGAATTCACCTGCCTGTGTGCATGGAAATAGGAGGCAGGACACAGGGAAGGAACGTCCACAAAAGGAACAAGAGCTGTTCAGGCTTTGAAACAAACATACACACAGACCGCGTGTTGCCCAAGCAACTGCTGCCGTGGCAACTAGTGCTATTTCTTGGAGCTGACTAAGATTTGATTTCAGACAAATTCTCATCACTCTCCAAGAGGTCCACAGGAGGTCTGCAACCAGGAGGCCTGCTTTCCACAGTTATCTACAGGCTACAGCTCAAGGTAAGAGACCGAGAAGGTTCCTAGACCTTAACTGGAAAGTACAGGGACAGAATCCCATCTGACCTGCAAGTCTGTGCCTGCGGTTAAGCAAGACACAAGACGGTCATCCAGCATGATGTCTGTGCCAGACAGACATATCTCAGCACCAATCCCCTGAGTTCCAACTCTCAGAACTATTATCCTCAAGGGGTATGAAGGACCACTCCCTTTTTGATGCAGCCCCACCCACCACAGGATTGGCAGAGGCAGGCTACCAGCCTCTTGTCCTGGAGGACGACATAACACTCCACAATGAGGGGCTCCTGGCTATCAGTCACCTTTTGCCCACACCTGCATGGATCACTCAACCCACCACTTGAGAAGAGGGCCAGTTCAGTCAAACAAACTGTCTTTCTCTTATGTGGGGCAACCAGAAAAACAGAAACACTCACAAAATGTGAGACGCCCCATCTTAAAGGAAGGCAAGCCTCTCAGGTAAGACTTCTGATTAACCAAGGGATGTGTTAATCCTGTCCAGCTGAATCAACAGGAAGGTGAGGAGTCATGACTAGATTGTGGGATCAGGGATGCCAGGTGAGCAGGGCTGTATTATCCATAAGGCTGACTAGGCTGAAACCTAGTGGCCCTGCAGGGACTAGGGCCCATCAATTTGGCAGTTGCCTGTGCCCAATGTACCCCCAATGTGGGGCACAAGGCCCGAGCTGCACCCAAAATACCTGAAGGCCTAGGGGCCCAGCCATGGGTTCATATGGCCCTGCAGGTGGGCATCCGAAGTCAGGTATGAAGGCTCAGCCCTGCCTGACAGACGGCCAACGCGTGGGACTCACATCAGGTATTTTCATGTGAGCTCCATCCTGTGGAAGCCATTACCCAGCTTTCCAAAGGCAGTGCCATAAGCCTCAGGTAGTACACCAGGAGTCCCACCACACCACTGCTTCCCATACAACTACAGGGATAATGCTGATGTGGGGAAGAGTCACAGAATGGCTCCTCCCACGTGGCCCAGAATTCCTGCCATTACCTCCACTGCAGTGGTATTCAAACTTTTTATCCTGGAACCCACTTTTTAGAATGGCACTTATGTCAGGACCCGCCGGAAGTGGTATCATTAACCTGGAAGTGGTGATGGGGCAGGAAGTGACAAGCCGGAAGTGCTGGCATTGTAACATAATAAAATGCAAATTGGCATTCTTGGATTGCAGCAATTGTAAAGCCATGAAATATCCCTGACAGAAAGCAAGATTAGGACAAAATATGATGTAAAAGCACTGAACTAAAAACAATTTCTTTAAAAACCCTCACTTGAAAATTCAAACTGTTAACAGTCACAAAAGGAATACAACAAGATTGTAACGTCAGCCGTTTCCAAGATGGCTGCTCCCAGCTTTCTGCGACCACCTGACATCAGGTCGCGACCCACCAAGTGGGTCCCAACCCACAGTTTGAATAATACTGATTGGATGTGAGAATGAGCTATGAATGTCACATGAGAAGGGCCTTGTGAAGAGGTAGCTCATGTTGAGCTGCTCCAAAGGAACTTGAGTGAGCTCTCGCAGGCCAAGCCAGACACGTCCTGAGCTTCAGAGGAAAGGTTTCCTCTTCATCAGCCACTAGACACAACCCAGTGTGGCCTGAGATGTGACCACACCACAGGGGCTGCCAGACAGTCCTCCTTCACAAGGCGCCCCCCATTCACATTTACTGGGTGTTATTCACCACAGCTCAAGTAGGTCATTTCTGAAACCTGCAGCCAGCCAGCCTGTATGCTGTTGACAGACTGAAGGACACAACAATGACAAGAAGCAGTGACTGACCTTCCAATCCGTGTCCACGGCAGACAGGAAAGTATCTGAATTCTCCTGCAGAGGAAAACAGACCGAAGAAAACTTAGTTCTCACCTCAGCCACGATGCCCCCTGGCTTTCTTTCAAGCCGAATCCATGCAACCCTGTAGCCAGACTGTGACCTCAGAGCAGGGCCACTGCCAGCAACTGGCAAGCAGGGAAGAAGGGGAGGGCAACTGCGTTCAGGGCACGTCCTCGAAGATTCACTACCAAAAAGCTATTTCTCAGCCACTGCAATGGGCTCCCCTTGTTTCCTGCTTGTGCCTATAACCCTCACATCTTTCCAAGCACATGTGACAAATGCGTAGGCACAGCACACTGCAGGGAAACAGGAGCAGCAGCATCCACTGCACAGGACAGGCAATGACTAGAGCTGGGAGAAAACAGTGATAATGAAATACAAACACACAACACTGCTTTCTGAACTTCTCGTTTTTGTTTTTAAAAAAGCACCTCAAAATCCCCAAAAATAAAACTGTTTTGTTTGTTTTTTATTATTTAATGGGAGGTGTATGGGTAATGACTGTGGCATCTGCTGACACAATACACCTATATCCAGTGATGTCATCTACAGAGGAGGAAGGGAACACTGGGTGGGACTTACGTGTGATTGGAAGGTGCAGTCTGAGCTGCCTGCGACCATCACAAGGTCCAAGTTGCTGACACTGTGGCCAGGTATACAGCATGCATAGAGCAGAAGCAGAAACCCATCCTTAATTTAAATTGTGTTGAACTTCCTAAAGTATCTGTTTAGCTCTTATCCAACAGCATCATGGGCCCTGTTCCCAAATGCCTTGGCAGTTACATCTTGCACCAGATTCTCATCACTATTCAGAATTGCATCAAGATTTCTTCTGCTGTTGGTGGTTCAAAGTTCAGGTCAGGTACCAGTTGGGGTTACCATTCATTTAGCACCCAACTACTTTTATACCCATTCAATCAATCACCCAACACTATTTATAAGCCGCTTTTCAACAAAAAGTTCACGAAGTGGTTCAGTTCTCCTTTTATACCTCTGTCTTTACCCCTGCTAACTGGGCAAGAGGCACTTTTTCCAGTGGTGTTCCTCTTATATTTAGCGGGGGGAGAGTAATTGTCCCTCATCACCCCTGCGCAGTCTTTTTGGTGGCTGTTGCTGGTGGGCTGCCTTTTTTTTTTTTTTAGATTGTGAGTCCTTTTGGGACAGGGAACCATTTAACTTTATTATTACTATTTGCCTGTAAACCGCTTTGTGAACTTCGTGTTGA
Organism: Lerista edwardsae; assembly: GCA_029204185.1. Taxonomy (NCBI): domain Eukaryota; kingdom Metazoa; phylum Chordata; class Lepidosauria; order Squamata; family Scincidae; genus Lerista; species Lerista edwardsae. The sequence goes on from JAJKFI010000011.1 coordinate 19,071,454, forward strand.
AAAGCAGTATATAAGTACCTGTTGACTGACTGACTGACTGTCTTTAGTGCAGAGGTCTTAACAAGTGGGTCGGGATCAGTAATGGCATCTAAATGATTTAGCAACAGGTACTCACTTTTGATTGGCACTTGTGTCGGGGCCCGCCCACCGGAAGTGAGGTCATAGCCAGAACCCAGGAACTGCCCCCAGGAACTGCCGCGCCTCCTCGACAGGCTGCACAGCAGCCCGGGAGAAGGCCCAGGAGTCCCAGGCCTTCTCCAGGGCTGCCGTGCGGGATACCGATTCCCCCCCCCAGGAACCGCCGCGCCTCCTCAGGAGGGAGCCCCAGGAAGTCTACCTGCTCACACTGCTGCTGCCGTCGGTCTCCCTTGCTCCACTGCCTGCCTGCCTGCCTGCCTGCCTGGCTCTGAGAATGTGCAGGCAACTCAAACGTGCAAGCAACTCAAACGTGCAAGCAATTCAAACGTTGCAGGGGGCGGAGCGGAGCACCGACAGAGTCTACGAGTGGGCGGGCGAATGGGTGGGGCCAGCCCTAATCCTAGGAACAGGTACGCGCGTACCCCCGCATACCCGCTACATGACATGTCTGGTCGGGATCCAACCTCAGGTGGGTTGTGGTGGTGTTGCTGCTTCCATTTTGTTTTAGGCCTAAGTGACACCGCTTGGAGGAAATTAGTCAAGACTGATCTCCTCTGCAAAGAGCATCACATTCCTAGATCCAAAGGAGTCTGCAAAGGACTCACCAGCTCAGTGTCCTGTCCCCGAAGCAGTGGCTTCTCTTCTGTAAATCGCAGCTCGTGCAAGCCAGCCATGGTCATTTCCTGAAGCAACAGTCCTGGACAAGGGAAGAAAGCAAGAGCAACAGTTACTACAGATCTATGACATCCAAACTCCTGGCTGGAGGAAGCTGCCAGACATGATTCTCTCACCTTCAACTCTGCTCTCATACCAGCAATATGGGGCAATAAAACTGGCCTACCTTACAATGCTGTTGGAAAATGACTGCAGTCATAAGCACTCTGAACAAACCAAAGTGCTCTACAAATGCCAAGCAATAATGATTAATCCAGTTTTACTTCCCACTGAATAGGAGGCTCAGCTGGGATATTTTGATGCCTCCTGGGCGTGAAAGGCGACAGCATTTGGGACTCCTTGAGCTATACTAGGAAAAAAAAGGTGCTGGGGGGAAGATAAGGGAAAATGTCTTCTCCTGCAGCCAGTACTGCAGCTGCATCAGCACTGGAAAGTTGGATAGGATTGGCCCTTATAAGTATTTTAATCTGTTCAGGGGAGTTTCTGCATATCATTCTACTAGGGTAAATTCCTGAAAGGTATGATTCTTATCTCTTTTTTTTAACCTGCTGTGCTACAGTAAGGATTTAATTAGAAAAGTCACACATATATAAATAGATGTGCCAGTTACCCCTATCCCTCCTTCTTACTTTCTCTTTTACCACTTTGGGTGTCGAGGGAGATACAGTTACCCCTATCCCTTCACTAGGGCAAATTTAAAAAGAATTTGCACTTACAGCCTTTGTGCTGTGGGTGCAAATTTGCAGCCTTCTGGCAACTACTCTTAAAAAGATCTGCGTTTGAAATGATGCCTTTCCAGCACACCCAGATTCAACATTGCTTCTCTTCCCTATACTAGCTTAGGACCACGGGGTGGGGGTGGGGGGCTGGAGACCTGGCATCCTGGCTGCAGGCTCCAGTGCTGGGCTACCTGATGCTACCGGGGGAGACAAGCAACTGGCATTCCCGACTTGCCAGTCTCAGGCAGTCAGTCTGGATGGTGGAGGAGGAAGAGAAGCATACAGATGCACAACCACCCCAAGGCTGCACCAAAGAACAACTGGAAGAATTGACAGTAGCAGCAGCTGGGGAAAAAATGAGAAAGGATCTCAAGAAGAGGGTTTGGACCACAGACTTCTGGTGCCTGGGGCAGAACATAGAGGTGTCATCCAAGACCTATCAAATATCTGAGGCCTATCGAATCATTAAACGCAGGTTTCTGGACATTCAAGCACAGAGTTTACTGAGCTCAGCGAATAAAACCTGTTCAACCGCTGAACCTTCAGATCCCAGTTACAATTGGCAAAACTACAACGTATCTATCTCTGTTAGAATGTCCCCAAGAAAGGAGGGCTTTTTCGCTCGCCAGATGTAATGCCATTGGCAGTAATGCAAGGCAGATTCAGGGGCATCCCTTACAATGACAGACACTGTCCTTGTTCCCTTGGTGAGGTTGAGTCAATTGTTCATCTGATTTTTCACTGCCCCCTCCACTCTGAAGCCCAGAAGAAATTTTTAGACCCAATTTTATCAGTGAAGCATCAGAGTTCGGACTCCGAGATGCTGAAATATTTACTCTCGATGATGGAGCCAAGCTCAATAAGACAGGTAGCTGCTTTTTTGCACCATGTGGTGAAGTACAACAGTGTATGAGTGGCTAGTG
>JAJKFI010000011.1:19073918-19166226 GCA_029204185.1 Lerista edwardsae
TGTGTGTGTGTGTGTGTGTGTGTGTGTGTGTGTGTGTGTGTGTGTGTCAATAAAGGATTCATTCATTCATTCATTCATTCATAGAGGTGTCCTCTCCCTACCTATACACGAATGCACAATTTCTCATCCAATGTTACTTGTACCACCAATGCTACTTGAGATGCTGCCTGGTGGTTTGCGCGGAGACCCAGACCAACCTGTGAGGATTGGCTAAAACGGTGCAGGAGAGGAGTGATTTCCACTGCAAGGTAAGGCTTCTTGCAAAACTTAGAGCTCTGCCCTCCCTGTAGAGACACCACTGTATACAATGGTTAAAGATTTAGGCACTCTGCATCCTCGTTTGGTTACCCTACAGAGTGCCCACATGCAGTCCATCACCAAGTACAGAATCCGGTTTAGGACCTGCATCCGTCTTCCCAGGATTAGATGAACAGGAAGATATTGCTGAGGGGTTGTCGTCATGATATCTCAAGCCAAACCTCTGGGCAAGCTGTGTGGGGGTTAACATTATATAGATGTTAGACAGCATGAGAGAAGATGGAGCCCTGACCCTATAGTCTAAAGGCCAAGGAATCTAGCTGCAGTCTCCCAGTGCCATCCCTTAGATCTGCCTCTGCCCTGAGGACCTGTCCAGGCTTGACTTGCAATTGCCTGCTGAGGCTTGATGGCAGGCAACCAAAGGAGAGAACCACACTGTGAAGGCGACATCTGGGACTGAGGATTGGCAGATCGAAAGAATACTGTATATTTGTTAAAAGCCCATTGAAAAAATAGTGGTTTAGACTAGCCTGCTCATGCAAGCCGCCTTGGGCATTTGCTTCAGAATGGGAAAGGCAGGGTAAAAACTCTTCAAATAAATGAATAATACAGCACAGAGTTCAACAGAGCAGCCATTCTCAACCTTTCTTTGGCTACGGCCCCTCAGGAGCTCTTCTCAGGTTCCAAGGGTCTCCCTTGTCAAGCAGGGATGCAACACAAACAGATAAACTTAGAATCATTTGTTATTTTCAGTTCTCAGTCTGTGGGCCCCTTCCAATGTGTCAGGGCTTCCCACAGGGCCACATGGCTCCCGTTGAGAATGTCTATTAAGATCATGCATTGCACTGAGGTGCTCTTAGGCAGCTCCTCTCCAGTGGGGCCTGCCTCAGGGACTGTCCTGAGAGACTGTGTCCAAGAGCAGTGGTGTTCCCTGAGGGAGGCAAAGCACTAAGGCATGTTGAGGCACCCTGTAAAACTTACTGCTTTGCCCCCCTCTGGGAATGTCACTAGTCCAAAGAGTCAGGTCTGCTGCCGTCTGCCACTTTGCTACCTTTCAGGGCTCCCACAATGTGCCACTTTCTGCCAGCAACATCAATTTTTTGGCTAGAACAGTTACCCAGATTTCTGCCTTAACCAGGGACTTGCTTTTCCACTTCCAGCTTCTCCCATCCGCATTTCTGCAGGTCTTTATTTACCTGACCCTTCATAGTCAGAAGATTTAGTCAAGAGGGTTAATGCCTCCGTTTGCCTGAAGATAAGAGCTGAAGATCTGAAGGTCGCTTGTTCGGGACTACCGGAAGCCTCTGTGAGCAGCAGACCTTGTAATTGCGACTGATTAACAGCTGAGCTGTCTTCGGCTGCCTTGTGAGAGGGGGAGTTGTGCCGAGTCAGCTGCTTCTCTGGTGGGAGCAGGGAAGCCACTTATCAGCCAGCAAGAAGACAAACGGGTTTCCAGAAAGAAGGACTAAATCCAGAAAGATCCATCTGTATGTGTGTAGTTCTTGGAAGATAGAACATTTCTGTAAAAATTGTAAAAACCTTCGGGATTCTGAATAGTCTGCCTATGTAAACGACTAGAGAAATCTGGTGACCTAAGAAAGGCGGTATATAAATACAAGTATTATTATTATTATTATTATTATTATTATTAGTGAGAGGAACAGAAGGGAGAAGCTGTGGCAACTTGGCCTCCCATTGCAGCAACAGAATGAGAGCCCAGCGAGTCTCTCCTGGTGGGGCTGCCCCACCCATGAGGCCCACTGAAGCCGACGCCTTGGGCAGCAGATTGGCAGAAGGCACCCACCTTCACTGATCTTCCCCAGATTGGAAAAGGAAGGAGGGGACTCAGCAGAAGAGGAAGTGTGGAGGACAGGAGAGTGGTGGGCAAGTGTAAGATGCCAGAAAATCTGGGGCCAGGTCTGCTCCTGACCTGGCAGGCCCAAGCCTTGCTACAGCCTAGAGTCTGATCACTGCGGTCCTGCCGCATGGACACAGGTGACAGAAATGGATGGAGGGTATTGACAAAGGGATGCTATCTGTTGCCAGGATGGGCAATCCAATGCTAGACCATCATCAGGAAAGCAGAACAGAAACTGAAGTTCATCCCTGTGGTTCGTCTGTGACCTCCAGGTCAGGAGGAGAAAAAAGAGGCAAGACTTGGACCAAGCCAGGGGACCTCCTCCCCTGGTCAGTCTCCTCCAGCTGTGGGAACTCCTGTGCTGCTCAGAGGGCACAGCAGCTTCCAGAGAGGGAGGGGCAGAGGGAGGCCTTGGCACACACCCCTCAGGCTGTTCTTTAAAGCTCTTCATTAGAAGCCTGGCTGAAGGAACCTAAGGCCCGCCTGGTCTCATCTTTCTCTCTCTCTGCAACAGCTGAATTGGCTGGACTTCTCTGTGGGAATCAGGTGCAGGATCAGCATTTGTTTCTAAGAGCTTTCAATAGACTCAATAAAGCGAATATTAGGAAGCCAGTTTAAGCCGCCTGTGCTTTTCCAGCCAAACGGAACTAAAGTCACCAGCACCACCCCTGGATTTCTCACTGATCAGGAAAGTTGGGCACATGTCACAGAGTTCTACCATCACTGGGCAGGTGCACCTCTGGTATGGTACGTAGATGTCCATTACTGGAATGCCTGCCCTCTTAAAAGCCAAACAGCAAATGAAAATATCTGAAATTTCTGGTGCTTAGAGTAACAGATCCACGACTTGCACAGACTATGCACGAGGATGACAAGCAATGGTTGGGAAGATTCATTCCAGCAAGACTGATGGGGCTCATCTCCATAGATGCACCAAAGCCTCTGCCAGTATGGCAGAGAACTTGCAGGTGTCTCTACTTGCAAAGGACAACTGGTAACATCCCATATATGCCACCAGGACCAGATCCAAAGGTGCAATGCCAGAGTCACATAATCAACCTTGATCTCTCTGCCCACTCTGCAGAGAGGTTTGAGGAAGCGTGCAGCTCCTTTAAGCACCACCAGTTTACGGATTTTTTTTGGGGGGGGGGCTAAAACCAGCAATCAGACAGTATGACCACTTGAGCCATCTGTTGATCAAAAACCATGGCTTGCTGCTCTTCAGACTGAATGAGCACTGCTCTGCAGTGAGCTGTCCAAGGTCCTGTTCTCCAGCCTAGCACACCACTGCACCCTGCAATAAGCAGGAGAGCCTGCTTACAGGCCATCTGGGCAGGCTTTTTGGGAATTACGCAGCCACAGCCCTACCTTGGACATACCATGGTAGCCATTGGCTATAATGACGTTTCAACAGAGAGGCAGCATCATGGGACAGATTTGCTCCACTGGCCTCACAGCAAGAAGCCTGTGTTCTTCATAGCAAGAAGAACACCTGGAGATACACTCTGATGGTTCCTACATTCTGATAGTTCCTACAGCCAACTCCTTCAATGTCCCAGAGCCAAGGAAGCCCCTCCAATCCTAAAATGAGTTAGGCCAGCATAAACTAAGCCAGCAAAATTTGGCCAGCACAAAGGACACCGTAAAGTATGTTTGGACCACTCTCGGAGTCAGGGAGGCCAGACACAGACATGAGCCATCTTCCCTGACTCCGAGAGTAGTCCAAACATGCTTTATGGTGGCCCTTGTGCTGGCCAAACTTTGCTGGTATAGCTTATACCGGCCTAACTCCAGTTTAGGATCGCACTCTCAATCTATTCTCACACTGACAGTCCGCAATCCAGGGCATAAATTACAAGGACATCTCCTGCACAAACCCAAGTAAGTCAAATCGGAGCTGTACAAGCAGATGGCTGTGACCTCACTGTCAAGAGGGCTGTGCAGATGTTCCAGGCTACTTGCTCCTCCTTGTGCCCCAGAGCTCTTCCTATTGATGTGGGCCCCAATGCAACACTAAAACAAAATGACCAAGGGCATGAGCAGCTTGGTTTTGCTGCATTGGGAAACTGCCGCCAAGGAACACCCTCCAAGGACAGATTTACTCTAAACAGACACAGAGAGGATTTATCTTGGTGAGCTGCGAGCAGACTAAGGCAGAAGGCCATAAAAACCGACTTGCTTTTGAGCAGCTCATTACAAGCAGGCAGTTCTGCCAGCGGTCATGAATTTCCTGCAAGAGAACACGGTGTCTGTCTGCTCGTTTCCCCAGCAGAGCCTCTGCCTTGCCTACCACATATGTTAGACTTCCGAGCCATGGAGGGAGGTGTGTGTCATCCGTGATCACAGGCAGAACTGCAGCAGACATTCATCTTGACTCGCATTTCCGCAGCCTGAAGATCTGGACTTTCATTTAAAAAACAACAACAACTTTCTAGCCCTAAAGAGGTAGAAGATACCTATACATGGGCACTGCAAGAAATCACAGAGATTGGACAAAGGGCTGAGACAGGGGGCAAATCTGCAGTGCTCTGCAGAGCCCATCAACATGGCAAGCAGAACTGACACAAATTGGCCCTCCTGCACCACCTTATTTCAAGGGCCATGAGGGCACTGGGGGGGGCCCTCTCCCTCCTGGGGCGTGTCTACAGCATAGCGGGACAGGAACAATATATATGAGACAGATACTGCAGGGAAAAATTATCAGGTTGTAATGAAAGCCAGTGCTACAAAGCAGAACAGGAGTGGGTCCTCTGGGGATGATGGGCTGGGTCTCTTGGTCTGGTCTTTCTGGCCTTGCTTCATACTGATCCCTGCATGGGGCTGAGAGCTCAGGGTCAAGAGACTATCTGGTCTAAGGGGCACCTGTGGCCTTGTGCAATTGCAACACAGGTGGGGGCTGTGTATTGGAAAAGGCAGGAGATACCCCGAGGAGATAGGGAATGGTATCAGCAATGGCCCCTTGTCCAAATAAACCAGGGATTACAGGGTTAACCCCCAAGGTCTTTGCAAGCCTGGGGAGCACAGCTGCAGGCTGATAAGGGCTCTGGCTCTGAAGGGAGGTTAGCACAGGTGCAGATGGGTGTGGCTGATGAATTAAAGCCTGCCCACTGATTGGCTGGCCTCAATATAAAGCTGGAGGCAAGAGCTGGATAGGTGCTGGAGGAAGGTACCGGGCAGGTACTGGACTGCCTGCACGACTGATGGATGGGCTGGCTGGCTAAAATAAGCTCATTGTGGGGAATAACTGTGGGGAACAATTGTATGTCTGTCATGCCCCTGAAGCCACCAAGTGGAGGAGGCAGTTATGGCTTGGGAAAGCTGACTGCCTATTGTTTGGTGGTGGGGTTTATTGGTGCTAGACTTAGGGTAGTTTGGAGCTAAGCCAGTGATGAGGGCAGTCTGGAGGAGGCTGGCCAGCCAGTGATCCCAAGCAAAGCTGCTGGAAGAGAGGAGGCCCAGTGAGTGAATGAACCGTCTCCCTCTTGCCTATCTCTGAGGCTGCTCTGGAGGGGAAACTACTTAGCCTAGTGTGGGCATTGGGGCCCTTGGGGAGGCCCAGCAAGGAATTTGGCTGAACAGGCTGGTACAGAGTCTGAAAGTGGAGTGTACTCCATGTTCACAGGATCCAACTGCCTGTTCTTCCCTTTTCTTTCTCGGTGTTCACAGCCATTTCCATCTTTTCCTTGCTTCTTGTCTGCTTCCTCTTTTGTGTCTCTAGCCTGTCCATCCCCTTCCCTCTCATGGTCCCAGTCCCATCCATCTGCATCTTCTCTCCACTCAACCTCTTGTCACCCTTCCTCTCCCCACCTCTTCCTCTCTTTCCTCCCACTCCCCTTGTCTGTCCTGCTTTGCCCTTTCCTCCACATCTCCACTTGGCCCTCTGTACCCGTTCCCTTCCCTTTTGTGGCTCCCACCCAGCCCCTGCAGCCGCAACCAGTGAGTCAGGCCAGCTGCATCACTAGCCGGCTCCAGCGATACCTTGCTGCCCAGCAATGATGTCATAGCCAGGCAGGATACGTGGAAACTCCACCCTGCTGCAGGTGCTCATGGCATTCCAGCGAGATGCAACTCACAGGTCAGGAGTTCAGTTTGTAGGGGCTGCAGCCTGCCTTGATTCTGCCTGCATGGTTGGTGCATGAAGCTATTGGTCCAACGTAGCATGCTACCAGCTAGAGGCCCAATGCACCCAGCACAACTGAAGGCATCTCTTCAGCAGCAGCAGCACCTATCTCAGAACTGTGACATTTGTGAAACATTCTGTGGGACATGGAATATATGGCACAGATACTTAACATGTTAACCTGCACTGACCCTGACAAGGATCATTTCACACCAAATTCCAAGGATAGACCACTCAAGACCCCTTCATTAAGTAGGGGGAGTCTTGCTCCCTAGTTTACAAGCACTTATAGGGCACTCATCCAGGCAATCTTACAACTGGCTGTGGCATCAAGGGGAAACATGCCTCTGTTAGTCTCAAGGTAAATTTCAACAATTCAGTGAAAACTAACACTATCTGGTATTTCTGAAGGTGTTGAGGAGGCCAATGAGAAATTGCCGAACAAGCAGATGACACAAAGTTGCAGTGACAGGCTGATTACCACCTTGGAAGAGCTGAAATTAGTAGGAGCTGAAATTATCTTGACAGACCCAACACGTCAACATTCAACAGAGACAAATGTGAAGTCCTGCACACAGTACAAAAATTAGAGAGACAAGTGAAGCATGGGCGAGACTTGGCTTGGCAGCAGCACATGCAAAAAAGTGCTGGGTGTTTTACTGAACTGCAAGCTGCAGAGGAGCCAGCAGTGTGTTGCAGCTGAAAAAAAAAGCTAATGCATTGCTGGGGGATGTTAACAGAGGTCACAAGATGTCACAGGGAGTTTCAAGTGGGGAAATGAAAGAAGGGTTAAGTGAGCAAGAGTTGGCTGGTTTGCGGGGGAGTTGCACTGCTTGCTTGTGCGGTGTTAATGGAGTTGTTTCCGGCTGGGCTGTTTCTGGCTCCCCCCCCCTTTTCCTTTTCTCTTCCTCCCTTTTACCTGCATCCTTGTGCTGGTCACATGGTAGAGTGGGTGGAGTTTGCTGCTGAAATGAGTCCTCAGTTCATTGATTGGCATAGGGAAGGAGCCATATTCCTCAGGTGGGAGGAGTTTGCTCTAGTTTCATTCTGAGCCAGTTCTCCTAGGAGTCATACCCACAGCCGTGAGCTTGCAAATAGGGTGAACAAACAGTGACAAGGGTGTTTCACAGGTGGGCAGGGGAAGGGAATCCCAGAGATTGATGGTGTGCTTGCAGCTCCAAGTATCATGGAGAAATGAAAGAACCACAGTAGTGACATGCAGAGTATGTGCCATGTTTGTTTTCCTTCCAACATGGGATATAAACTACCTTGTTCCAATGCAAGGTACTCTCCTTACTGGAGGAAAAGGTGGTCATGCCTGAGGCTTGCCTTTCCATACTGAGATTCATTAGCTTGGAAGACGACTTTCTGGACAGGACGAAACTCTGTGCAGGGAGACAGAAGGGGGGCACCAAGGAAGTGGAAATCTGCAATCTGCAGATATGGAAGCACATGCCACTGAGGAACCAGAGAAGTAGGAGGCATTCTGTGTCACTGGAGCTGAGCAACCAATACCAAGCTCTCACCATACAGAACAATATATGCCCATCTAGATAAGAACTGCCACCCAAGCTCCAAAGACCAGAAAGAAGGAATCAGTTACCCATGGATGGGAGGAACTCACGTGTCTAGTCCAAGGAGGAAACATCACATGGTAGTAGCAGGGGATTCCCTACTGAGCGGGATTAAGAAGACTAAGGCAGCAGTGTACAGACTAGACAGGCATGTTTTCCTGGAGTGCACATCCAGGATGTAACAGAGAGGTTGGCAAGACTCAAATCTGGTGACCCATTTCTGCTGTTACACATAGGAACAAATGCTATTGCCCAAAGTAGTTTTGGAAGGATCCAGAGAGAATACAAGGCTGTGCGAAGGAAAGAAGTTGGGAGCCTAAGTAGTGTTCTCACCTACCCTTCCTACTGAAGGTCAAGGCCCAGCAAGAGAAAGCAGGTACCTGGCAAAGCACAATTGACTACAAAGACGGTGTCATTGGGAACACTTTGGTTTCTTGGTTCATGGCCTACGCGCAATGAAGGACACCTGGCAGGAGACGGGCTGAGCCTCACAAGGACTGTCTTTGACAAGAACCTGGCAAGTCTTCGAAGGAGGGCATTAAACTAAATGCAGAAGGGATGGGAGAAAACAACATGGAACCAAATATAAAGAGACAAGTATGCAAGAGGCAATGGAAGGAACAGGCTTGCAGAGGGGCATTCTGGGACTTGCCTCAAACTGCACCAGGGAAATTAACAAGAGGAGATATCTGTGATCTCCAATGTCTTTTACTAATGCACAGAGTAGGGAAAACCAATAGGACAATCATGAAATCCAGTAGCATCCCTACAGCGGGGTGGAGCACTTAGTTGCAGAACTCCACTTAGCGCTACCTTAGCAAGGTAAAGCTCCTTGCAGACCCTGCTGTGTAAATCACTCTTCTCCCTTGCCTCCATAGTAAATAAGCAACATTGAGGCATTGCTTCCCCATGAGGATTGGCTACAATGGCAAGAGAGAGGAGTGATTTACATGGCAAGGGAAGGCCCCTTGCAAAACACTGCACTCTGCGTCATTCCCCTACTCCCGGGTGGGGACACTAATGCTAAATCCTAATACCGACACTTCCTGATTTAACATCCAGAACAGAACCCTTAGGTTAGCTGAGTTTTACTTGTCGGAACTGGGCTGTGCATGAGGCGCCATTCAAGCTCACTCACAAGCTAGGATCATTCCCACAGTGCCCTGCATTTCCACTTTTATTTAAAGAGCCAGCCTGGAGGTAGGGACAAGATCGCTGAGCTCCAAGAAACAGAACCCAGCAACCTCACTTCTCCCTCTGCATGGGCTCTTTAAACTCAAGAGGACAAGCGGAGGACACAAGGACCGACCCCAGCCTTTACTACAAAGCAAGTGGCGAGCACAAGCAGAGCTTGCACAGCCCCAACTTTATGTAAACCTGAAATTTCACAAGGCAAAGAGCGCCTCCATGGGAAAGAAAACATGATTTGATAGGGAAGCAAGTACTGTTCCCATGATGCTTTTAATTCCTGGCAACTTTGACTTGCCCTCCCAGTGTTTTCTCATTCCATTGTAAATGTCATACTTTATGCTCCTTGGATTTGTCTCCCATCCTCCCACTTTCTTGTTTTTGTTTTCCCTTATGCTTATTGTGGCATGCTACGAGAAGAGGGTGATCTCCAAATTGGGACTTCCTGGTCTCCGCATTGTTCGTTGCCCTTAGGTAAGTCACTCCTTTCCCACCTCAGTCTTCTTGTCTGCAATATGGGAATACTACTAAACAAAATCAGGGGTGAGCCAGGTTAGGCACTGGCTGACAACCCACGCCAACTGAAGCACCTGTCTGGGTGGGCTGACCCTGAAAACCTTAGGTTAAACCAGAGATTAAAGGCTGTCATTTTTTTTTAAAAAAAAAAATTGTATCAATAAGTAGTTCCAGAAAGTTTCACCTCTCCCCTTTCAAGTGCCTCATCATCATCTTTTAAGCATTTAGGAATTCTGTAAGCAACGAAGATCATCTCCGCACAAGATCTCCTGGAACCCGACATCTCCTTTAAAGAACTGGAAAGCCTTTCTTCTCTGGATCATCTGCGTACCCCTGTCCTGCTGCCTTGAATCCAGCTGAGAACCCGGAATGGCTCCATCAAGAGATCAACACGCTGCTGGATGGTACCTCTCTAGGGCCAACACTGGAGCACTGCAGGTGGCCTAGGCAGTCTCCGTACACAAATGAAGTGAGCACCAGCCTTTCATCTAAGTCCACCCTCGATACTCCAAGCAGGGCAGGGAGTTGCTGCAGTGCTGCTCTTTGGAAGGGCACATTCTAGAAGAAGAGTGGGCTGTCCGACATCCCCAGGAAGCAAGAGAGGAAACTTTCAATGACTTGTGCAAAGGCTTTGCAGACACGGAGATCAATCCTCCTCCTATTCGCAGAACACACACACCATTCTAAAAGGTGTGTCTATTGACAGAAGCGACAGACAAAAATGACCCATTTGAGCCAAACGGGAAGCAGCTGTCCAGGGTGACCCCACCCCCACCCCAGCAGTGCCATGGAAGGAATTGCGGATCTGTCAGGAACCCTCTAGAGCTGGGCACCTGGTGGGATGGGGGAGGAAGAGTACCAGCAGAGGCTGCACCAAGCAGAAACTGTCTCAGCCTTTACTTTACTCCTTCACAGCATCACCTAGTTACCTACTGCGCCAAGTGGAATATGTCAGCCACCAATGCTAGGGGACCGGAGAGCACAAGAAAAAGCAAGGCTGCCCAGCTTGCGAGTGGGAGTGCCCCTGGCAGCGGTGCCGCCTTGGCTCCACCAACTCGGATTCCGAGGGAAGAGGGGAGGCGCGGCCCCCTTCCTCCAAGAGCACCCACGAGGGGCGCGCTTACCTGTCACCAGCTCTATCTTATGGCCCCAAACCTTCATGGCGGGGGTCTCCACCGGCTGCAGGAGGAGGCAGGCGGAGAGCGCGCGCGAGGCGAGTGCCGAGGAGCAGCGCAGGCGACGGAGCCAGACGCTTCACTGCGGATGGGGAGGCGGCGGGCAGCAGCAGGCATCGCTCCAGCAAAGGGGCGGGCGCGGGGAGGGAGCGAGCGCCAAGGCAGACAACAGCCCGCCGGTTGGCCGAGCACGCGAAGGGGAAGAATCCGGAGGCGGCGGCGCCAGCCCAGCCCTGCCCAGCGCAGCGAGCTCCGCAGCGGGTCGCCCGCCGCGACCAAGACGGGCACAGGTCGGCCTCCCGCGGGAGGGGAGGCAGCGGGCCGAGCGCGCCCGAGGAACGGGAGGCCGCCTGCCAGACGGGCTGAGCTCCGTGCCCGAGGCCGTCTCGCCGCCCAGACGCAGCCCCGCCGCCCGCTCGCCCCTGCGCGCCAGGCCGACTCACCGGCGGATGAGCCCCGGGCGGGGTCTCCGGAGCTGCGCCGCGCCGCGCTGCGCAGCCCCGGGCCAGGCTGCCACGCAGCACGGGTCGCGATCCTCCGCCGGGCCGCAGCGACTCGCCACGCCGGCGCGAGGGAAGAGCGAAGGAGGCTGCGCTCGGCCGGGAAGCCGCCCGACTTAAATGGGGAAGCGCGGCTGCGTCAGGACGGCGGGGGGCGCTCCCGCCCTCCTGCGCCCGCCTCCTCGCCGCAGCCGGGGGCGCCTCGCCCACTGCGCGAGGTCCCCCCGAGGCCTGGGGCGCTGCGCGGGGAGGCGCCTCGGCACGTGGGCAGGGCCGCGGGTTCGGGGCGGGGGGCGTGCGCGCAGGGGCAGCGTGGCCGGCGGCCTTCCCGCGGCGCGGGAGGGGGCAGCACTGCTCGGGGCGGTGGCCCGCCTGGCCGCGGCGCTCCGGCAGCTGCAGCGGGGGCCTCTGCGGGCTTCGGGGGAGGCGGGAGAGCGCGGAGAGAGCTTCGCGGCCGGCGGAGGGGCCTGGCAGCCCCCGGGAGGGCGGGCCGCCCGCTCGCCCCGGCTGCCAGCCCTCTGGAGACTGCGACCCTGCAGCGGGCGACCTTCGCCACAGTGAGGCCCAGCGCGCGACTCTGGCGACGTTCCCGCCCGGCCCTGGCTCTGGCTTGGTGCGCCGCCCTGGGCACCCGCTGTGGGCCCCACGCTCTGGCCGTGTCCGCCCGCCCCTACCTGGCGATCTGGCGCTGGTCCCCGACGCCGGTGGGCAGGAAGCGCCGCTCTGCTCCCCGGGGTCTCCGCTGTGGCGCTCCGCGGGATCCCCCGCCCCCTCTCCCGCGCTGCTTCGCATCCGTGTGGAACTGCCGGGCAGCTGTGCCCACCCTCGACTGTCTCTCCGCACTAGGTGAGGCGCTGGGGCTGGTGACGCTCAGGCCGAGTCAGACTGCGCTGCTGTGGTTCGCTGACACAACTGAGCAAAGAACTGGGATTCACGACTTAAGCAGGATGCTGTTGGCAGAGCCCTCCCCCTAAAAGGGCCGGGGGTCTGCACCTGGGGCGTCCCCTGTGGAACCACACCCCCTTAACCGACTTAACCAGCTGAGACACCAGCGTTTTAGCTACCCCTTGGCTTCTGGGCTCAGTTCAGCCGGTGGTCTGGGTATCTGAAGGGTTACCTGCTTCCAAAGCCATCTGAATCTGCTTATGCATTGACATCCTCAAACACGCAGTGCCCCTACCTTCTGACACAGCTCCCAGGGACTTCTCTGCCCAGTTACAGTTATCCTGTTTGCGGATATCCGTCCTTTTATTTTATGAGCACATCATCCTTGTATACTGTGCCTAACACTGTATGACAGAACAAGCCCCTGCCCCACACAGCTTACAATCTAAATAAAGGAAGGGGAGGGAGATGGAGGCAGGAACAAGCAAGGAGAAATCCATATGCAGTTGCCCATACTTTAAGTTTAGTTATAAGAAAATTTTAAAGGAAGAGAAGGAGCATCACCCCCATTCTGGGAGGGGGTTCGAAGCATAATTCACCAACAGTCATCTGGAAGATTTTAGATGCCAGATAAGAACTCTGGTACAGAATTAACATCTTTAGTGGGGTTTGATCAACTGAGTTTGCAGCAATTGCTGCTGTTGGTCATGTGTGAATTTTACAGCTGTATTTTATGGCTGCAGTTCTGCTAGAGCTTAATATTGGCGGTTTGCATTTTATGATACTATGTTCAGGAAGCATTTTAAGTTTCCTTGAAGATTGCAGTGAAAGGGGAGTATAGAAATATTTTGAACAAATAAATAGATGAAATAACAGATGTTGGGCCTGGAGGTGGAAAATCCAAAAGGTCCCCCCCCCTCCACACACACAGAAAGATGTGCATTTTTGCTGATCCATTTGAAGTGAATTGCTAATTAATTGTTGAATTCTCAGTGTTGTGCTGCAATTCTTGTAAATTATTCTATGGCTATATTGAAATGTTCTGAATGAGTGTTTTGAGCACAGCATATTGTGAAAAATGCAGCAGATAAACAATGAACTGACTACTTAGCACGGGGACCAATCCACCTGGAAGTTCTGCTCATTGACAGGGATGATAGATGTGGAAGAGCAATAACCATGCAATAGTTCATTCTGTCCTGACCCCAAGTGATCAGGACTCGGACATGGAGGGGGAGGAGCCAGTTCCAGCTGCTGAGATGCAAAACACATTTCTGAGCGAAGGGGGACCAGACAGTGAGGAATCCTGGAAACCTGACCTTGACCTCCTGGAGATGATCTTGCCTGAGCCAGACACCCCTTCCCCAGAATCAGGCTGTGATCAACCAAGACCCTCTAGCAGAGAATGGGTCTGACAAGAGGGACAAAGACAGCAGAATGCTTGACACCAGAGGCTGCCCTTTCAAGGATCCTCACTCTGCAGCAATGGGAGGGAGGGCCAGGAGATAAACCAGAAGTTGGCTGGGGTTGGGGCTCTTTTTGGATCAGGTTGTTCCTTTGGATGTCTCCAGGCTCTGTAACTCTGTCTCACTGGTCTTTGCATACAACCAATACAGAATATCTTTAGTAGACTTGCACAGAATTGCCACGTTGCTGCCTCACTCTCTTTCATGGAAGGGCTGCTTCTGCTTCTTGTGTGCAAAGCTGGCCCAAAACCTACCAGTGCTTGAAGCTGAGCGCCAAAGACCACCACCCCCAACAGCCACTGTCTTCACTACTCCTCTTTCTTCTCACCAGCCACTCTCATTTCTTCCACCCAATTCTCCCATCCCTTGGACGGGAAGCTTGGTGCTGCTGACCCACCAGAGTTTCACTTGGATTGGAAATAATGCAGTGAGCAAAGAAACCACACAGGTCAAAACTTGTGTGTTCTTTTTCTAGGAAAGGTCACAGAATACTAACAAACCTACTAATAAGTGAGACCCCCAAAACTCCTGCCACACACCTGTGGACCATTTGTGGCACCCCAATGTGCCACACACAGTACAGTGGCTGAAAATCACTGACCTAAAATATCAAAGGTAGCGCTGAAATGTATGTTCTCTTCTTTAATCGCACCCACTCCCACCTTCCAAAATATGGACTCTCACTGCATGTCCACCATCAAGGTTTCTCAGCCAGAGGGGAGGTGCATCTCCAACATACATCAATATAGGGCTGAAATTCAAATATTTACAGGGAAGAGATGCCAGTTAAATAGTGTTTTGTGAAACTTTCCCCATAAGCCCACTGAAATAGGGCCTCTAGTTCTTTGGACACCCATATAAAGTCACTTTATAGGAGTGTGCTTTCAATGTAGGTCTGTCAAAGGAATGGAACAGAGGGTGTTAAATAAGCTATTTTGAGGTGTGCAAATGTATTTAGCAGGTTTACCAACTAGAGCAATTAACAGGCAGCAAGTGCATAATTTCTGCATCTGTGAGTCAAGAGACTAGCACATTCATGTGTTATCTGTAGCCAGACAGAGGGCTTGCGCATAGCTGTAGCCAGACAGAGGGCACGTGCTCAGTTCTGAACATTCCTTATCCCAAATGATCTTCCAGCTTAACCAGAAAGTGTCGTGTCGCTGTCCTGAAAGGGTGGACGCGAGCCTGCTGGTCACTGGGGGTGCCAACTGCACTTGCTCGTTTGAGCCTCTCTTTTCTCAACTTGTATCTTGGGTTTGCAATGAGCTGAAATTTCACCACAGAGTAGCTATTTTTAATGGACCAGATCTGGATGGTGTGAATTTTTAATGGGCCAGACCTGGAGTGAATCCCATTTTCTGAGATGGAGCAGTGGCGTACCAAGGTCGTTTGACACCCACGTTCAATACATTTCCCCCCATGACATTATTTTCAGTAATAGTCATATGAAATTAATAATAATAATAATAATGGCCAAAGAAGAAGCACAGACAATGGACATTTTCTTTTACTGAACCCTCTCTGTGTATAATGTATATATTAACTTTGTAAATTTTTATATTTGTATATTGTAACTTTGTGTATATTTATCAAACTTGAAAAATAAGTTTAAAAGAAATGTGCGTTTTTTTCTTGAAAAAGAAGTTTAAACATTTTGAGGCAGCCTCTCGGACACAGACACAGACACACACACACACACACACACACACAGAGAGAGCAACCTGGCACCCGGGGTTGCCCCTCTCCCGCCACGCTCTTTGTGTGCCTCTGAAGTGGAGGGGAAAGTTCCTGCTCAGAATGGAGCACATCGCAGAAAAGAAGCCGCTTGCTTCAAAATCTGGGAAGAATCCCTGTCCAATTTTTTACACAATGCTGAAAGCAAAACATGCCTTGAGGGCTGTAAAGTTTGCTACCTGAGGCAGATCTTAAGAGTTACTTGCAGCTTTTGCAGTCTGGCAAGAGGGCCTTCTTGTGTGTGGCACTAAGTACCTGGAACAGCTTCCCTGGAACCAGGATTGTACCAAACCTGATGTGTGTCTTATGCAGAGTTTTCAGTTACCTTCTAGGCAGGGCAGACTTCTCATGGGGCTGACCAGGACAGATGGGAGGTTGCCTCCATTCACCCACCACCTCTCCATCACAGGGTGATGCATTTTGGATGGTTTTTGCAGGTTTTGATTTTGTGTTTTATGGCATTTGTGATTGTTTCACTGCTTTGTGATGATGCAAACCATCCTGGAAGCTTCTTAAAGTGAAGGCCATCATATGAGTGTTTCCAGCAAGTGAAAAATACTGTCTTCTGGTAGGGAAGACCCAAAGAACTGAACCACCTGATGCAGGAAGAGATATGCCTGCTAAAATCCCAGGTAGCTGTGCGGATCCATTTGGTAACAGTGCAAAGGCCACCATCTGGTGACCACACTTGAAAGCCACTCATAACTGCATAAACTGTTCAATTTCATTTAACCCAATTTGGGTTAATCCTAGTAAAGATTGTACTAGGATGTCATTTTTAGATTATGCCTGCTGAAGTTTTCTTGTGCTGCCAGTGATCTTGCCAATTTTTCACTGGAGAACCAACTGTCTCAGCTTTCCTTTTAAATATTTCTTGCTGGGGCTGCAGAGGTACTAGGAAAGCATGAAAAAGATGCACACACCTTACCAAGAGCAATGATTCAGCATTTACTTGGTTACCTGAAGTTATGGTTTCCAGACTTGTTCTCCTGCTGCTCGTCTGCCCAGCCTTTCTCTGGGTTACCATTTGCTATTCAAAAACTCCAAATACCTGATTCACAGGAAAGGAACATTTTATACAGTATTAAATATATACTTGGAAATCTTACTGTAATGCCTTGTTAGGAAATTTGCATGGATATGTAAGGAATGATCATAAGGTAATAGTGAACTACATGCTTGCAAACCAAAGTCTTGCTGCATGCCACTCAAGACTAAGAGCGCAATCCTATACCCCCGTTGCGCTGGCGCTATGGCCTTGCGCTGGCCGAACGCTGTTGCAAACGTGCCGTAAAGCGCATCTGCATCAGCGGTACAGCGTTGGACCGGTGCAAGCAGCAGTGCCAACACTTGGGTGCCGCCGTGACTGTCAGCAGTGCCAGCCTTGTGCCAGTCAAGCGTCAGCAGTGCGCCACTGGCACTGGGCCTTGCCGAGGGCGTTCCAGAGGTGTGCTGGGGGCATAACTGGGTGGCGCAATGGGCAGAGATGAGGGTTGTGACGCAGGTCGGCAGTAGTGCCAAATCCTAAACCCCGTCTCCAGCCTCGGCAGCCCTGATTCAGGCCACGCCCACGCACGTGCACCTGCAAAATAGCAGGCACGGATCCGAGCAGCCCCATTGAGATGACTGGGGCTTACGCAGGTGCAAAGGGAAAACCTCCCCTTGGCCTGCACTTTGCTGCTGGTGCCTCCTAATGGGCTTTGGGATACAGCCCTGTTATGTCAGCCTTACTTGGGATTGGGCTGCCCGACTAAAAGACTATAATCCTTCTCTCAATATGACAGCCCCAATATTAGAAACACTGCTATCTGTTAAGACACCAACTAAAAGGCAATTGCATTTGCATCCATATTGGCTATATTCTTCCCTCCATTTACACAGCCAGTGTTAAAAATGCTGCCAGTAACTGAGACAAAACCAAACACTTGTATTTGTAGCTGAGACACTACCAAACACCCTAGATAATGTTTGGCTTATCTATCCACCTGTTGATGGCAATTGTGAGCCCACTGTGAAGTGAATAAGATTGTATAGTGAACCCTGTTTTACTATTGGGAGTCAATTGTAAAGGGATTTGATTGGAAAGTGAAACCACTATAAAGTGAGACTGCGCTGTATAAATGTATCTAATTGTTACTGGAACCACAATTATATTAGCTTTGACACTATTGCAATGACCACCACAGACACTCAGGGCACAATCTTAACCTGGAGGTAGGCCAGCACAGTTAGGCCAGCAACGTTTGGCTGGCTGAAGGGACACCTTAAAGTGTGTATGGACCACTCTTGGAGTCAGAGAGGCCGGCACACCGACATGCACTATCCTCCCTGTTTCAGAGAGTGGTCCAAACATGCTTTACTGTGTCCCCTGTACTGGCTAAACTTTGCTGGCCTAACTCCAGGTTTGCATTGCACTCTCAGTTTGGGTTTTGAAGAGGCAGATGCACCAAGCTTAAAGCTAGGGACAGCAACACCTTTGCATTTGTGAGAATCAGGGCAAAATTCATAGAGAATCTCCCTATCTCCAGAGCAAATGGGCTCCAGCCCTTGCAAGTCAAAAGAGAAGGTCGGGGGAGGGGACCCCTGTTGATGGACAGTCTTGTTTTTCATCTGTAAAGGTAAAGGTTTCCCCATGATTGAATTGTCTAGTCGTGACCAACTGTAGGGGGCGGTGCTCATCTCCGTTTCTAAGCCGAAGAGCCCGCGTTTGTCCGAGGACAAGCTTCTGTGGTCATGTGGCTAACATGACTATACACCGTAGTGCACGGAACGCCATTACCTTCCCACCAAAGTGGTACCTATTTATCTACTCGCATTTTTACATGCTTTTGAACTGCTAGGTTGGCAGGAGCTGGGACAAGCGATGGGAGCTCACTGTTGCGTGGTCTAGAACCGACTACCTTCTGGTCAACAGCTCAGCGGTTTAACCTGCAGCGCCACCACATCCCTGTAGCCATCTGTAGTTATCATTAAAAGAAACAGAAGCAGGCAGAATGAGCTGCAGAATGGCTATGGCTTCCAAGGATGACATCTGACCCTAAATTTTTCATCTCCCACATTGCCCATCCGATGATAAAATCTACTAGTCCTGTGGCATTTATTACAGTCTTCCAAGATGTACGCGGGGCAGGGTATGGGAGTACTACTGCCTATGATCTATTCCAGTGAGAAAAACTGCTACTCTTGGATTCCAGATTTCCATCACAGTCAAAACAGTTTGACATTTGATTTCTTTCAAAACATGTCACCCCAGGGACCCTGTTACAATTTTCCCTTGTGTCGCCCTCAAGCCAGCAAAATCACTGGCAAGAAAAGTTCACACATGTTGCCTTCAGAAGATGCCCCTCAGAAGCAGCCCTTAGCTGGGCATCCTAAACAGCTGAAATAGCAGGGTGCAAAATGGCTTGCAAAAACTCTGATAAACAGCCATGTTGTCATTTGAATTTCTTCTTCAGTATTCCCCAATACAGTTGAATTTGTTGTATGCAATGCTATGTGCACTTACCTGGGAGTAAGCCCCACTCAATACAGTGGATCATATTTCTGAGCAAACCTAACACTGCACTACAAGTTTGGCAACTCATTACAATGAATAATGAATACGACTGCATTAAAGAGAGATTTAAGGCCCTCAAAAATCTTGAACAATGCGGGTTTGCAAAAGTAAATTTTGAATGTGCTGTAATTCTAAAATTTTGCCAGGTTTCAAATGTGCCTCCAATTCCATCCTTTGGAATTCCTCCAATTCCAGCCTTTGAGAAAGTTGTTCCCAATGAGCTCTTCCTTTCATTCACCTTTGTCCTCCCTCTGGTCTGCATGGAGGACTTTCCCCTCTGACCAGAAGGAATCGAGCCTGCCCTCTTCTTCCACCCGCTTCTCTCTCACCATAGCCTCTGTGACCAGCACTGAAGGGAGCGAAAAGGGACAGGACAGCAAGGATCTGCACCTGTGCTGACAAAATATGTCTCCATTAAGCCCCCACTGGAAGCTTTTCTCCCACTCGTCATCGCTTCTTGTTTTTTGGGCCGGGGTGGTGGTGGATTTGTTTAAGGGGTTTCCTCTGCAATGAGAAGAGCCAGAAACAAAAGGTCTGAGTTCCAAGATTCTGCCATTTCTGCAAGTTGTCCCACCCCAGCTTGAAGGGGTACCTGGGCACCTTGTTGTGGCAGGGGGAAGATGGGACATACAACTTTTAAACTGTGTTGAGGCAGCCCTGGGTGGAGGCCCAAGGATGCTCATCTGGCTAGGCTGCTCCTGACATGAGTGCAGCCTATCCCCAAGGTTGGCAGAGCAGGGACAGGACAGGGAGGACAAGAGCCCCGCTGGGCTGGCTTTGACCTTCACTTTGCCTCCAGTCACGCGCATAGCGTCAATAATGACATGCGGGGTAACAACATGAACTGTCACTGTTGATTAACACGCTGGGCTTCACCAGCTCCCGAGGCTGATTTCAGCACCACAGGGAGGTGCCAGGCCAGCGCCCAAATGGGGAGCTCCTCTTGATCCAGCCCTCTAGCTCTCCTTGGGACGCAAAGGGCAAAGTCAAACAACAGAGTGCTAGAACATGATGGGCAAGGCTGAGGGGGGCAGTGCTGGTGGCAGGGAACTCTCCCATCCAGGGCTTGGGTGCCCGAAACAACACTCAACTGCTAGGCATTGCTGCTACTTCAAGGGAACTCGTACTTCCACTCCAAAGAGTGCGGGGAAGCAGTTTGAGCCTTCCCAAATCAGGTTTAATAACAAGGTGAGGATTCCTCACTGTGGACTAGGTTGGGAGACAAACAGGCTGAAAGCAGGAGAAGCATCATTCGCTTGCCCAGCATGTCGAGAGTTCCAGGATCAATCTGTGCCTCTGGCCCAAGAGATTCTGGGCAGCAAGTCCCCCCCTCCTCCCCCAACAGCCACCATGGTGGGGGGGAAGATTGCCTGATTAGCACTGGTGTGTTCCTGACACAAGGAATGACAAAGAAAATACTAACCATGGTCTTGTCTTAAAAAAAAACAAAAACATGGCAGATTTTATCTATTACACTTCAAGATCCCAGGAAACGCAGCTCTAGTATCTCTTTTGGACAACATGTGCATTTTGTAATGTTTAATCAGTGAATGAACTCATTAAACGGCACGTGATTAATCAACCAGATTCTTTAACATTTGTGACAACCTTAATTCAGGAAAAGGGCCTCTTGTACTGTGAAGAGCTCCATAAGGATATCGTGAGCCCAGGTGAGGGCTGGGAAGGGTCCTAGCTCAGCACCTGCTTCCACATGCAAAGTTCCAGGTTCCAATGGAGAGCCACTGCCAGCCATGTGCAACCATTTAGCATGTACCAAGCTAAATGGATCCAAAGTGGCCCAGCTCAGCCCAGTGGAGCTTCTGCATGAGTAGGAAGCAAATGCACGAGTGTGGCACATGCAAACTGACTGTGTGTGTGTGTGGGGGGGGGAGATCAGGAAAAGAACTAAAGGTAAAACTGCCCATATCATGGCACGATTACCTGTTTCACATCTAGAGCAGGCAAGTCACTTTTTCTCTGCCTGCTAATAATTTTAAATTCCAACAGGATATGCTTTCATCTTTCAGCACCCTCTAGTGGTTGGAAATGCAACTCAGAAATGCTACAAAATAAAGTCACTGTATGGTGTATAATGCACATAACACATTTGTGGAATTCATTATCCCAGAATGTGGTGATGGCCACCAGTTAGAAAACTTTAGTAAACAGATTAGACAAATGGAGATCAAACACAAGCTAATGGTACAATGTTCCTGTGGAACCTCCACCTTCAGAGGCAGTGAAGATACCAGTTCCAGGCGAGCAACAGTAGGAGAGGGCTGTCACCTTCCTCCCCTGCTTCAAGGCTTCCTGTAGGAATCTGGCTGGCACCTAGATCTCACCTAACAAACTAGTCTAGACTAGCTTTGTAATGTTATTCCAAACAGAAATTATGCTAATTGCAGCAGAAGATGATTAATGTTCAAGGGCAGTGAGACAAAGCCATAAGTACTGTACAAAATACTATATTTTTATACTTCTGTAACACTATATAAAACACTGGAATACAAAGTCTAGAATAACTACCGAGACTGGAAGCTGAAACTATTCTTTTCCAGTTGGAGCTATATAATTTTAGCTTTTAGCAAAGCTACAGAAGAAGGGGAAGGGGAGCAAGCAATGAAGCCCTTGTCCCTTCCTCTTCCAAAACAAGCAATACCCCAAGGAATGAAGTGCCATTTATACAAAAGGCATGAACTGTTTCATTGCCACAGCTTTCACCAGTGAATTCTGTGAGGAGCAGTTTTGAATGGTGCTGAGAATTTTCCATTAAAGATCTCAGCTCCACTCACAAAACTACAGCTCAGAGGCACTGTGGAAGGGCAGGGGGAGAAGCCACGTTGGTTAGATCACAGTTTGTGTTGTGTACTGTATACAGGTTTAGTATCGAAGAAAAATATGCTTCCAGGACAGGTATACTTACAACAGGCATCATCCACTACTAAGAAACACATTACTGATTCTGAAGCCCACTTTTCTCCCTAGGAAAAACCACCCTCCAGGCAAACAGCAGCACATGTAGGCAAAAGTGAATAACCCAGGAAGTTAAGCACCAATAGCTCAGCTATTTTACACAAACAATTCCAGAGGCATCTCTCAGAAAGACTCTGGTTCTGCCTCAAGATTCTAATTTGTAACATGAGCCTCGGTTCCTTGTTGGTCTCTCACTGCTGCAACACTGAACATAAATCCCCCATGTCCCCATGAAAGTTTTAATGTATCCTTCATGTAATCAGCTGTCCAAGTCAGCAATTTTTCTCTTTTTATAATTCTGGACCAAGCTGGATATTGTAATCTGAGAGGCCTGACCCATTTCCCAGCTCTGGAAGTTATTCAGCCCTTTTTGGCCAGCTTGAAACAAGGCTCGTTCCAGCTCATCCAGCCGGGCCACCAATGCAGAGGTGTCTTCATTGTAGGCATTCTGGGAGGAGTCCATGATGCGACGGAATCGACCAATGAACGTCTAAAGAGGAAAAGAGCGAGTTAAGAGCAGAAGAAAGAGAACTTGGACCCAGTGCAAGTGGCCAGCACTTTTGGCAGCCAACTAGAAGCCAGGTTGTGGCTCTCTGGAAGCTGCACACAGAGGCAGAACACAGTTAGGACAATGCCAGAGAGTGGCATATTTACAATCCAATCCTATGCATCTCTCTCAGAAGCAAGTCCTACGGAAGACATTCAATGGGATCTGCTTCCATGGAAAATATAAGACTGCAATCTCAGAGGGAGTCAGGCAAATTTTAGGGCAGCTTCTGGGTAATATTGTATCATGCACTAAGCAACATTTCATTTCATGCATCAGATCTTCTGCCAACGATAAATTGCTGAAGAAGGTTGCCAACTGCTCTAGAGCCTCCCCTGCTGCCACCTCCCTGAACTGGCAATAACCAACACTGCAGCTGGCACGTTGCACTTGATTTCTATTTTCTTCAGCCTGTTTCACTTAGCCATAAGGAGTGCTCTAGTTTAAGTCTGGCTTAAGTCATAGTAATGGAATGGCTGAGTTCCCTTGCCAGTGAAGGGCTGAAACTGTGATTGGTGGGGCCATTCAGATAAAGGAGGAGTTTGCTGAAGTCCATGGATCGCCTTGCCACTCTGCACATAGAAGCATCCAAGGACACCACTATAATGTCACAATTGAATCTTTGGATTTCTGAAATGGAATGCAGTACAGAGAGAGGCCAAGCCTGCATGAGCAAAGGGGACACAAAGACCTAAAGCAGCAGAGAGGAGGGTTTTACCTGCAATATGGTCTGGGCTAGTTCAGCGTTTTCAGGACTATCAAAATTCAGCAGCTGGGAGCCAAATCCATAGTAGTAAGGACCCAGTTTGTGCAGATCAACCACACTGGCCTCAGCAGTGAACACTGTTCGCCAGCTCTTCCTGTAAATCTTCGGCAGCTCCACAGAAAGAATCCTCCGCTTGTTGTCATACAAGCCTTTGGCCAACCAGAGGGGGATTTCTAGCTTTGAGCCCTGCAAGTCCCACAGAGAAAAAGAAAACCAGTAAAAACTGAGAATTAAGCAGAGTCTTGAACAGTCTGTTTGAAAAACTGCTCTAAAACACACACACACACACCAAATTTAAGAGTTTTCTCTTAAATTTAAGGTATAGGTGAATGCTTAAGGCTCTTAGAGCTTTTGGCTAGGATATTTGGCTTTTAGGCGTAAGATTTAATAATTTAATAATTAGATCACTCCCTTGAGAAAGCCTCACTGAGGTGAAATGTCGGGAAACCATTTACCCTTTTTGAACGTGGCCTGGGATCCCAAAAATGATTTTCTCTTTTTATGACATGAATGACACAAACTTCAGCTCATACAATTATGGTATATTTTATATCATTTTAGCTATTTTAAGCTGTGTTGTAAGTAGCTTTGAGCTAGGGAAAGACAGCACAGAAGTCTTTGAAATTAATAAAGTATGTAGAAAATGCTAGCAAATTTAGGCCAGAATCACCTGGGAGTATATCCCATTGACTATACTAGGACTTACTCATGAGTAGACATACTTTGGATTGGGCTCTCAATGACCTTTCTCAAATTTCGTGACCTTTAGTAGGGTTCCTCCCTACCACAGGAAATCCTCTGCACTACTCTGCCCTTTTTCTCCACTCAGAGCACACGTGCACCACTCTGCTCTGCTAAGAACTTCTCCTTCCCTTTTGTCCTACAAGGTGCACACCGTGAAGGAGAAGGCTGTGCCTACTCATCTCCCAGCCACCCAGCAAGGCTCCACTTTTCACACTCCAAGTGCTGCATAGGGTGTTCACCACTGCCCATGCACTCTCTCCTCATTGTCATCTGGATGGAACAAGGAAACTCAGCAACTCCTTTTCCACCCACAGCTACTAGCCTCTTCTCGAGGCACAGGGTTGGCCAAAGCTTATCTCCATACCTTACTGCTATACAGGGACAGTGTGCGAACTTCCTTATGTACTTCAACATGTTCCCACAAATAGCTTGTCTGCATTCTATTCTCACTTCTTGAGAGTAAGTCCCACTGAGCTCAGCAGGACTTATTCCTGAACAGGCAGGCGGGTCATTCTGTGTCAAATCATCACACCGTTTCCAACTGACCTCCTTAGATTTTTATGAAATTTGGGGTACTTACTTGTCCTGTGGCATAATGTAAAAATACCAGTTTTTAGCAGCCTATGTTTATTATATTAAATGTTACAGGTAAGTAAACTTTCAACATTTTATCAAAAAATGGCATGCTAGTGATCCTTTAACTAGTTGTACATCAGACATCAGTTGAGATATAGAGTTGGGAGTGGTCTCGTTTTAAAGCTCTTTCCATGAGCTTCATAGGATAAACACAATGGGTTTAATAATCTTTTTAGTTAAAAAACTTTAAAATCAATTTTCTCAGAAAGGGATATTTTTAAAATTTTGGAAAAAAAATCTCAATTAGTTCATACTTGTGTCTAAATATTTTATGATAAAATTTTGGAACATTAGACTTAAATATATTTTTTTCTCCGAGTTAAAACATTTTAAAATATGCATTCCTTCAATAACTATACAGGATCTTTAAGTATGCCAAGTTTCATCAAAATCTAAGAATGTGGGGCAGAAAATTGCCCTGTGAGCCAGGCATAGGGTTTTGCCGCGACTCGAGGCGTGCTTTGTATGGGGGATCAGAGCAGGGCCGGCCTTGAGCCAACGTGACCAATGTTGTCACCTGCTGCAGATGGGACCTCTATGGGATGTAGGCCAGAAGGGGAAGCAGAACAGTTTTACCTTGGGCTCTCCCACCTGCCCCTGCCTCCAAATGGCTCAAAATGGGCCTCCTGGAAGCAGTTGGTGGTGATGTCATCATGTCACTACCAACTACTTCGAGGTGCCACATGCAGCACCACGTTTCTTGGTGTGTGGGGGCCCCGCAGAGAGGGTGAGGGGGCCCTCGGGAATGTCCCGCATTGGGCCCCATCACTCCTACAGCCGGCCCTGGATCAGAGACTGGAAACCGAAAGCTACCCTGAAACCCAACTAAATACTAGCAGTGGTCACATTACAGGGCTTGCAGAACCCACTGCTCAGTGCCCACAATCGGTCTTGCTTCAATTCTGCAAGCACGTAAACTACTAACCAGCCTGTGATGCAGACGCAGCAAGCCCTACACTGAAGAGAGCACCTGCCTCCGGCCAAAACGGGCCAACCAAACGGGCCCCACTAAGATTCGAAAGCTGGCAGGAGAGAGCACAAGCCTTCTTCGGACTACCCGCGGAGCCCAAGGAGCTTAGATCTCTATGGCGGAGCCCCCGAAAGCTAAACGGAAGCCCAGCTCACAATTTCCGTATAGTGCCCGCCCCTCCCCGCCCGCGGGCTGCCGGGAGCTGTAGTCCCTGATCCCACCAGCCGTCTCCTCACCTCCGGGACAGCGGCATCGGTAGAGGAGGCGGGCGCGACAGCAGCCTTGCCCAGTACGGCGCCCAAGCGCGGCAGGTTGGTCTCGGCGCGGCACGGCAGCCTTTCCTGCGACATGAGGATGTCTTCCAGCGAGAGGAAGTTCTCCTCGAGCCCCAGCCCAGCCTCCACAGGGGAGTAGGCCTCGAACATGGCGCCCAGGGGGAGAAAAAGGAACGCTCCCGCCAGGCTCTCCGAGCGCGCAGGCGCAGACGGCGAGAGGCGGAGCCAAGGAGGTTAGCGCGGTGGTGACGTCACTGATACTGTCTCCGAGGCGAAAAGGATGCAGCGTGGTATTGGCATCCGCGGAGTGGCTGTTGCGTCGGATTCTTTGCTGCCAGCATTGCACCGCAGTAGCTGCAGCCGCAGCCGCCCACGTTTCGCCAACGGGGGAAGTTGTCAAATACTTTGCTGTAATCTCGGTGCGCAGCAGAGTGCAACGGGTCTTACTCGGAAGAACAAGTTGAGGCTGCCTTCTGTTGAGTCAGATCCTCTTGGGCCATCTTGCTCAGAAGCAATACTAATCAAGGTTTCAGGCAGAAATTTTTGGCTTCCCCATCTGCGGATGCTGCCAGGGTTTGAACTTGGAACCGTTTGCACGCAAAGCAGGGGCTCTGCATACTGGGCCACAGCCTCTCCCGGCTTACAACTAACTGGTCATTGAATTTTTTTTTTTAAATGATCTTTTGGTGTATCATGTGGCTATATGGAACGTGCTGCGAGCTGTTTTGCAGTAGGCAAGATATAAACCTATTAAGATGAATGAATTCCTATTTCTCACAGTTATTGGGCGTACTTTAAGACACTGTCTTCAACCTTTTTCATGCCATCATGATCCCAATAAATAAAGTATGAGGCTAGGGACCCACGGTTGATCCCACTCTCCCATGGACCCTGTCCGCCCTCCCCATTGCTATCCACTCCCTGCTCCTGTAGGCCACAGTACAGTGGGGAAGTCTCTTTTTGAACTTAGCACAACCATTTTTGCTCGTCAGTACTTTTGTATCAGTGCTGGACAGGCTACTACACAATAACTTTGAATGGAGTGAAGCAGACAGCAAAATCTAACAGTGGAGCAAGGCTCAGCAACAATCCTATGTACAGTATGCAAGTGGTGTGTTAATACTCTCGCGTGTGGAATGTTGGCCCATATACAGCCCATTGTCCCCCATAAAGTACCATGTGACCTCAACAATACAACTTGGCATGATTAGTGACTGTTTTGGTTCCGCTAACTTTCCATAACCCCACAAATTAGCTTGCAACCCCATTGGGGTCACAACCCCAAAGAACTTTTTCTAGTTCCAGGTCCCATAGGACATCCTGGAGGCTTACCATAGGGTGAGCTCATCAAGAGCTGTTCTTTCATGTCCTTGTGGTTCATGTCCGGTCAGAGGTGGTGCCTCTATGGTTTTGTGGCCTGAGGATGAAGAGGCAGGGGACTCCTGGGTTGCTCTGCAGGTACTGTGCCTCCACTAATATGACTGAGGGTGCAATCCTAACTTGAAGTGGGCCGGCACCGTTAGGCCAGCAAAGTTTGGCTGGCACAAGGGACACCAAAAGTATGTTTGAACCACTCTCGGAATCAGAGAGGCCAGCACACAGACATACGCCATCCTCCCTGACTGAGAGTGGTCCAAACGTGCTTTATTGTGGTCCTTGTACCAGCCAAATTTTGCTGGCCTAACTGTGCCTGCCTAACTCCAGGTTAGGATTGTGTTCTGAGTGTAGTTGGTGAGAGGCACCATGCTTAAAGGTCCCTCCTTGGTGTCATCCCCTCCTCCCAGTTTTGAAGTAGGCTCCAATATGTGGCCTTGTCTATAGTCTTAAATTTGCTGACTGAGCAAGGAATTTTCCCTGAAAGACTTTTCCAAAGCTTGGGATGGAGCTGCTGTGATCAGCCAAAGTCTGGCCTTTCCCCTAAAGGCTGGAGGGTCCTGATGCTTCTTTGTCAGGCTGTCCACAACTACATCCTCGACAGATGGCTGTCCAGCCTCTACTTAAAGACCTCCAACGATGGAGAGTCTGCCACCTTCCGAGGCAGACTGTTCCACTGCCCAACATATGCCATCAAGACGTTCTTCCCTATGTTTAATCAAATCTCCCTTATTGTAATTTAAATCCATGTGACTAGGTCCTACCTCCTGGAACAACTGAGAACAAATCCACCCCATCTTCCACACAACAGCCCCTCAGATGTTTGTAGTTAGGTCATCTCTTAACTATCTCTTCTCCAAACTTAATGAATCCAATTCCTACGTTCTTTCCTTATATAGTCTTGTCCCCTCATCATCCTAGTCACCCTCCTCTGGACCTGCACTAATTTGTCAATATCCTTTTTAAACTATGGCACCCAGAACTGGACACAGCATTCCAGGTAGGGTTTAACAAAAACAGGATACCGGAATATAATTCATGCAGTTTGGATACTATATTTCTGTTGATGCAACCTAGAATCACATTTGCTTTCATTGCTGCTGCATCACACTGCTAGCTCATGTTTAGCTTGACTACTAAAATGCAACAGTTCTTTGTCACATATACTGCTGCTGAGTCAAGTACCCCCCACTTATGAGTGTGCTTCTGATTTTTTCCTACGCAAATGCAGAACTTTACATTTATATCTTGCTGAAGTTCATTTTGTTTGCATCTGCCCAGATCTCCATCCTGTCAATATAGTTTCGGATTTTGTTCCTGCCCTTTGGCTACTTCTGCCAGTTTGGTGTCCTCTGCAAATCTGGTCCTCATCCTTTATAACGCTATTGAACAATGCTGGGCCAAAGAGAGAGCCCCAAAGCACCCTGCTCTTCAGGTGGTGATGGGCATCCTCTTACCCAGTTGAAAAGGACCCTGTGGGAGAATGATGAAGGCAAGGATGGAAGTGCCATGGCAACCATGACTTCACAGTGGTTAATTCTGTAATGTTGGGGCCTTTCAGAACAAAAAGAGTGTGATACTCTGATAGTGGCAGGAAGACAGAGGTTGCAAAACCAAACCAAGTGTTCTTTGGTATATGAAGGCACAAAAGTAGTTATTTTAGTGACTTGGGGGGAAGGTTGTCGGGATAGAAATGTGTTTTGGAAGATCAAGGTTAGAATGGAATTTCCAGACTGGTTCAACAGAAGGACAGCCCAGCTAGATGCAGGAGATGAGAGCAGACGAGCAATTCAACCCAGTGTGAGAAGAGGGAGGGGCACCCCTTATCCCTGAATCTGTGGTTCCATACCTTCTTTCCTCCATGGACTGGCCTTCTGAGGAGCCTCTGCACATTTGCTATAGAACTCCAGAGCAGTATTGTGGAGGGTCATAAACCCAGTTCGTGTTTGGCACATGTTTCTGCGCCATTGGCACAATGAATGGAGAACATGACCTAGGTAGGACCCGCCCACCGTTCCCCTGCACTTTGCAAAGAAAGCAGGGGACTGAGGGGCAGCCGTACCTCTGGGAAGCTTGCCCAACAGCCTTGCTGGTCTTTTCACTGATGACCAGTGGTGTCATTCAAATGATTTAGGAACAGGAACTCACTTTTGAGTTCAAATTCAAATGTTGAAAAAAAAACCGGAAGCAGCCACGGAGCCCGTTAGGATCCGGAACGCCCGTTCTGGTCCGTTCCCCCTGAATGACATAACTGCTGATGACCCTTAGGCTGGAATTGTATTGTTAGGGTTTTTTGTTTTATGTGGGCAGCCCAATCCTAACTTGTGCTGGAACAGCCAGGCCAAGTGGCCGGTGCTATATCTAGTGCAAGGCAGGTCCAACTGGAAAGCAACTTGGGGTAAGGGAATATTTAATGCCACCCCTATGGGGCTACTCAGATCTGCTCCAGTGATTTCACTGGCGCAAATCCGAGCAGCCCATGCCAGGCTGCTTGGGCCAGGGACAGTGGTTAGGCTGCTGGTTCCAGACCCCTTCCAGGCCCAATCCATCCCAGTCTGTCCTCCCCTGCCCAGAAATGACCCACCCCTGTGGCATCCTCCCTCCACACTCCCCCATCCCCCGCATCAGCCTGCCCAGGCCAGTGCAAACCTACCCAGTCAGGGCCTAGATCCAGCACCCATCAGCCCAGCCAGCTCTAGAGTAGTCACAGATCTGCTTTACAGCACGTTCACAACAGTCCTGGGCCAGCACAGGGGGCCTGCTGCACCCATCCAACAAGCACTCTGGATAGCGCTCTGATTCTGTTAAATTGTTATTGTGAACTGTCAGGAACATTAGAGTATACACGTTTTAAAGTGAAATGAATATATCTTTTCAAAACGGAAATGCTTCCAAGGAGCTTCAGGTTGGAGTTTGAAAAACTTCATCTTTAAAGGAGCTTATCATTTATGTTTGTAATATAGACTAAATAAAGGTTTCAAAGGAAAAAAAATACCACTGGAAAATTGGTAGCTGTTCTGGAGATGCTCCCTTTGGATGGGGCTAGACTGGGCAGCCAAACAACCTGCCGGTGATGATAAGGCTGGGAGACTGGGAAACGGGCCTGGGGGGGCCTGGGGGGCCCGGGCCAACCCTGCTTCCTCTTTTCAACAGGGATCCACATGGGAGGCCTGCTTCTCCTGTGCTTGTCCATAGCCATCCTGCCCTCTTCTGTAGCCGGTGAGTGGAGCTCCTGGGACAGCAGAACTCTGGTTGTGATGGGAAGTAGAGCAACAGTAATAGCATTTTGGGTTCTGGTGGTGTCGGGGTCACAGACCTGAAAGCCACCCAGATGGGGACATAGAGGTGGTAGTGGCGCAGTGTGTGTTCTGTGTGCTGTGTGTTCTCTGTTGCCCATGGCAAATAGATAAAAATTCCAACAAAGCCATTTGAAATAAACCACATGAATTTGACAAACCACTGTGCTTTGCATAGGCCCCGTCACTGCCTGCCAGAAGAGATTTGCAGATGGTTTGCCATTCTTGTTTCATTTTTTCATCGGCATGGAACAGCGCTTCCCAAATGATGAGCTGTGGCTCCTTGGGGAGCCATTGAAACCAGCCAGGACAGCCATGAAATCCTCACAAAAACCTGCCACCCTATACAATGTATAGGAGTGAAGCCCTAATGAGGAGCTGTGGCCAATGGCCCAGTAGGGCAAGTGAGCCACCAGTCGAAAAGGTTTGGGAACCACTGGATTAGAGAGTGATTTTTGTCAACTGGAGAATCTTGCGGCTAAATGGGCAAAGCCCTGAGCTATGCTCCTCCCGCAATTGTCATTCCCTATCTCATTTTCCTAATTTTATTACAAAAAATTGCTATGAATCCTACAATATCAAGGTGAGCCAATATAGGAGCTAGGAGCATGCCCATCCCATCCATGATGCAACTGATGCGACTTGCATTGAGCAGTGGGTTGCAGGAAGCGACAAACACTTGGGATGCCTTTCATGCGAAGTCTGCCACTGCCTCCCTCTTGCCCGCTGTGGATGGAGCCTCTCTGACATGTTCCACACTTCCCACATTTGTTTAAAGGGACTATGTAAGCATAAGGAAAGAGCAATGTGAGGAGGCAGGGGACTGGATCACCGCTTCCTGCATGGTTTTTTTTTGGGGGGGGGGGGGAGTGGACGACAATGCACAGAGGCATGCCAAGGGAAATGCTGGTGGGAGCTTTGGGTTGGGGGACCGATCACTTTGGGCCATCCTTGCCTGGGAAGGCCCACATAATAGTAAAGCCTGGTCCTCCTTGCCTATTAGATGACCTCCTCTGCCCCCAGTGTATGCCCCAAGGTTTTGGCTGCAGGAACTAGACTAGAGCCTCTTCTCATGGATGGCCAGTCAGTGTCCTCCGATTCTGCTGTTGTTCCCGCTGCTGGAGGTATGTTCTGCATCCTGCAGCACAGCCCTGGGTCCTGGTCTGCTTCAGTATAAGGAGAAAATGCAGAGAATGCAGCAGCCAGCAAGTGTGGACGAGCCCTGATAATCAATGTGTGCCTCTTCCTTCTCCTGTGGTGCAGGCTGTGGCAAGCGGGTCAGTGCAGCTCTCCCAGGCGTCACGGAAGGTCTGGCGACTGTGGGTGAATTCCCTTGGGTGGTGTCTTTGCAAGATCCCCAGCAGGTCCATTTGGCCTTTGGTTCCATCCTGAGCAAAAACTGGATCCTCAGTGAGGCCTCCGCTTTCCAGAACAGGTAGGGGGAGCTGAGACGCAGGAGTGGTAGCCACCACAAGCATAATGGCCCCAGTGGACTTGATGACTGAGGCATGGAACGGGTAGCATCTGGAAACATCTGCACCAAATGGCAAAACTTTCTTGACCGTTCGACAGGATGATACCGATAGAGTGTAGTGATGGCTGTCTTGGTTGCCATCGTTTTCAGAGCTGGTGACGATGAGAAACGTGCCAGGGCCTTCCTCTGCAGGCAGTGCAGAACCTTGCGCCCGTTCACCCTGTGCAACTTGGCAAGGAGGATTGGAGAGTTGCACCCTTGGCTACTGTCAAAGTTTGGGGAGTTGACTGGGGGCGCAACCCTAACCAACGTTCCAGCACTGACATAGCTGTGCCAATGGGGCATATGCCGTATCCTGCAGTTGGGGGGTAGTCACGGGGGCCTCCTCAAGGTAAGGGAATGCTAGTGCTAGAAAGCTAGTTAGGACTGCACCCTGGGGCATATATAGCTCCATCCAGGGATATGGAGACTGAGCCTCCCTGCTCTCTGTGATCCTAGAGTACTCAGTGTCCTCAGACCCTCATTTCATTTCCAGCCCTCATTTTTGTCTGTGAAGCATTCAGAAGTCACAAGCAAGCTGAAAAAGTTGCCACTGGTCAGAGGGCAGAACTTTCTGTTGCAGCTCCTTTCCCCCCCCCTCCCAGCTGTCACTCCTCCACTCTTGCTGTCCACTTGGTCCCACTGTCCACCTAGTCCCACTACTCAGGCACGTCTCCTTTCTGCAAGACCTGTTTGCCTGCTCTCCTCCTCCAGGTTTTCTTTTTCCCAGCAGAAGCAAAGCAGAACACTGAAACAGCAGCTTCAGGGGGGAGTTGTCAGCAAGAAGACAGCACAGAAGTAAACCATCCCACTCTGTGTTACAATCCCAATCTTGATAAGGCACCTGCAGGGCTCCTATGCCCACAGAGAGAAGCCCAATCTAGACAAAGACAAATTTGATGTCATATCTACTTTGGTTCTAATCACTGAGCTGGAATTCTGCCCTAGGTTGGCTATAACTTGGTATGTATGATGGGTAGGAAAGATCAGGAAGACGTTTCTGCCTTGGTCTCCTGTCAACTGGGCTTTGGCTCTATGCATGGTTAAGGTCCAATCCTGCTGGAACTACAGACCTAGAATCTTAGAGTTGGGAGGGACCTACAAGGTCATCTAGTCCAACCCCCCTGCCTGTAGTAGGAAATTCTCCTTGAGCATCTCCAGCAGGTGCCTGTCAAGCCTCTACCTGAAGGTATCCAGTGAGGGAGAATTTACCACCTCCCTACCAATCTACCAGAAAAGACTGGCCTGCTCCTATGCAGAATCATGAAGTTTTTCATGGCTTAAGGTTAGCATCTGTCCCATGCTGATGCCTCCGTATCAGGATGCTGTTAAAGACAGAAGGAGAGGGGACATTAAACGTTGGCTACTCTAGCTAGCAAAAACAGTGTATTTTGCACATAGAAGGTACAGTGAGAGGAGAAGGACTGTGTGGCCCACTGGCATCCCCTGCCAAAGGCTTTCTGACTGTCTACTGATCTGGCATGCTGCATGGTTTTAGGGATATCTGCAGCATCCCCATGCAGGTGAGGCACTTCTCTCCCAGGTGGTGTTTTTTAAGACTCTTGTCCATCTTTTTCTCTCTCCTCCTGCCAGGGTTTCAGTACCCTTAAGAGATACCAAAAATCAGATATCCAACGTTTTCCACCTCCTCCCTAGTTCTGAATGTCTGTCTCTGTTATCAGGATCTCTGGCAGGAACTGGTGGCCAGGAACTGAGGGGTAGTGTGGGCTGAAGTCAGGGGCATATGTGCATGCTTGTCTGTCAGACTTGCCCCCCCCCCCAACTTCCACGCTCTTTGTTGCTAGGGAAAAAGTCGCAGCTCTGATTGGGGTCACAGATTCAAAGAAGCCCACTCTGGTTCCCATCAGCACCATTATTCCACATGATGACTTTGACGAAATCACGCTCACCAACAACATTGCCCTCCTGAAGACAGCCACCCCACTCACGTTCAGTCAGTCCATGCAACCCATCTGCTTTCCCCTCCAAGCACCCCCTGACGCAGCTCTGGAGGACTGCCAAGTTGTAGGCTGGCTGCATCCTGAGGCAGGTGAGTCACTTTGGCACCCAGTACAGGGTTTGGCATCCACCTGGAAATGAGCACGTTCAGAGTCCCAGAGGGTGACAATTTGCTTTGTGGTTCATGCTTCCCATCCTACAAAGAACTCCGGGTGGTGTATGTCAGCATTATGCCTGTTATCTCACAACAGATGAGGCTAACATCAGTGACGTGTTGTCATCTGTCTTCCTCCAAGTAGTTCCTTTGCATCCACTGACCTCTTCCGCATTTCTCTGGGGAAAGATCTGAGAGGCTTGCTTTGCGTGTGACGATGTTCACATCTGAATGCTTCTAAGCAGAGATGTCCCTGACACAGGTGCCACCTGGGGTGGCTTTTGCTTGAAGGAGCTCCCCATCCCGGAAATGATGTCATCACATTGCCACCAGCAACGCAATAGCCCAGATCACCTCTGTTTGGCAATCTTCAAGCCCTGTCACTTCGTGCTCTTGCTGGTGAGTGGCAAAAGCATGATTCAGGAGCTGGCTGAGCCCAAACTGCACCGGAAATACCTGAAGGGCAGGGTAGTGTGTCACTCCTCCTGTGGGTATTTCACCAGGGATGGCCTGCCCCATCCCCCTGCATTGTGATGCTACTGCTTCCAAGATTTATTTCTGCAGGACTTCAGAGACATCTAGCAAAGTAAAATTTTTGAAAGCTCTGAGATACTTCTGGACTCTGAACATTTTATAGTAACCACCCAGGTTTGTAGCACTGTCATTCTCTCAGAAGCACTTCGCACACAGGAGGCTGATGAGACTGTGGGCGCAATCCTAAGCTGGAGTTAGACCAGCACAAGGGCCACCTTAAAGTGCATTTGGACCACTTTCTGAGTCAGGGAGGATGGTGCACGTCTGTGAGCTTGCTTCTCAGCCCCCAAGAGTGGTCCAAACATACTTTATAGTGGCCCTTGTGCAGGCCAAACTTTGCTGGCCTAACTGTGCTGATCTAACTCCAGTGTAGGATTGCACCCTGTGTGTTTTTCCTCCTACTGGTACTAGAGCGTGCTATACATGGGCAGCCCAATCCTAAGTAAGGCCGACATAGCAGGGCTGTATCCTAAAGCCCATTAGGAGGCAGCAGCAGCAGCAGCAGCAATGTGCAGGACAAGGGGAGTTTTTCCCCTTGCACCCATGTAAGCCCCAGTCATCCCTATGGGTCTGCTCGGATCTGTGCCTGCTGTGTTGCAGGCACATGTCAACTTTAGTAGGAGTGGCCTGAATTGGGGCCACCCTGGCCAGGGATGGGCTTTAGGATTTGGCACTATGGCCGTCCTGCGTTGCCTAGTTATGCCCCCGGCACACCTCTGGAACGCCCTCAGCGAGGCCCTGCGCCAACTGTGCGCCGCCGATGCTCGACCAGCACAAGACCGGTGCTGCTGATGGTCGTGGTGGCACCCAAGTGTCAGCACTGCTGCTTGTGCCAATCCAATGCCATACCACCGACGCTGATGTTCTGGACATGTTTGCAAGAGCGCTGGACCGACGCAAGAACCTAGCACCGGCACAATG
The DNA here is from genome assembly GCA_029204185.1 of Lerista edwardsae. Lineage (NCBI taxonomy): Eukaryota > Metazoa > Chordata > Lepidosauria > Squamata > Scincidae > Lerista > Lerista edwardsae. The sequence continues at coordinate 19,109,411 of JAJKFI010000011.1, forward strand.
CAGGCATCGGATTGCGCTCTCATTGTCTGGGGCAGAAGTGAACTTGCAGCCCATGAAAGGGGCCTGCATTAGGCTCTTTGATAGAATGAGAAAAGCATCGCAATGTGTGTTGTGCTCTGTTACCTGCTTAGCTCTGTGATATTCACGGCGGGCTGGGCCTCTCTCATGCCTTGATCTCTTGGTCCAGACAGGAGGCGAATCTCTAAGGAAGCTCTCAGTGGTTGACGCTGATCCCTGTCCCCTGTGGAGAACTGTGACCACAGAATGTGCCAGCCACAGAGAAGGTGGCAGTGTGCCTGGATGCCTGGTGAGGAAGCAACAGCTGCTGTCTGAGGCCACATCATTAACCCACTCAGACTTTTCATCTCATCCATAATTTAGTCCGGAATGAAGGTGCCACGTTGGCGTGTGTGATGGGAGATCTGGTCAGCCATGGGTGTGTGTGTGTGAGGCCCCTCTCTCCCAGCTTTGTCTCCACATTTCGAGGCATTTTGGCAGCCACGGCTTCTGGGCGTGGGAGGTTGCCCAAGATGGTTTAGTCCTGTAGTTCTCAAACTGTGAGCCGTGGGAACCAGCCAGGGGAGCCGCAGAACCCCAACAGAAATCTTGCCGCCCAATCCAATGTGCAGGACTGTAGCCCTCATGGGGAGCTGCAGCCAATGGCCCAGTCGGTCAAGGGAGCCACCAGTCGAAAAGGTTTGGGAACCACTCAGATCGTTTGTCATGATGGGCCTTTTCTTTGCCCTCTGGGTTTCAGCGTTTGTTCCTGAGGCTGAGCAGGCAAGATAGGGTTGGGATTTGCTGGTGGACTGCCCAGCAGCTGCTCAATAGCCTCCCCTAGGCTTTTGGTGCTAAGGAGCTGCAATGTCCACCTAAAGGGTTAGAAACGGCTCTGGCTTATATGGTCACCATGTCAACCCTGGATGTCTCAATTATTTCTGCCCTTATGCAGGGCACATGGTCGACCTGATGTTTACATTGAACAGGTGCATATTGATCTGATGGTGGAGACAATGAACATCATCCTTTGTCATTTTTTAAACATTTTTATACCACCCTTTCTCTAAGAGGCTCAGGGTGGTGACCAAACCTGCTACGGTTAGACATATCAAATCATCCGAATTAATAGCTGTTGCCTACCTTGTTGCAATTTTAAAGGCTTGGGGGTTGCTCTTTCCAACTTTGACTGTGGACCTCTCATTGTTTCCTGTTTTGTTGTTCTGTCTGTGCAGCAATGGCTGCAGTGAAGTACCATACTTTATTGCAGTAATAGTGTTAGCAAAACTCAGATTTGCTGTGTGTTGACCAGTTGATTTCCTTAGCTCTGCTAATCGGGGTTGGGGGCAAAATGATGAATTAATCTCTTAGGGAGGGCAAAGACACCTTCTGCTTTAAAACAGTGGTTGCCTAACTCTTCCGAAAAAAACAACACCTCTTCATTGTCCTCACTCTGCTAATAATTACCAGCCAATTTGTAACCCCATTGATGGGCAAGGTGCCCCAATAGCAGAGAGTCAACTCCAGAAAATCCTGGATAAAATTGATTGTCTGGCTCCCCACCAGGATTTGAGTCAGAAACAGCTTTGATTGTCTGAGCTGGTAACTTACACCAGGAACCAGATGGGGAAGTGCATCCCTGTTGGTTTGGCTGGGTCTCAGAGGCTTTCAGTGTAACAAACCACAGTATCTTTCTGGAACACCTGGTCAGCATCAGGTTGGAGGTAGTTCTGTGATAATGACTCCATAAGTTCCAGGAAGTTGTATGGGGTCTCCCGCTGAATGCTGTAGCCTTTGTTTACAGGGTCCCAGTTGTGGGTCATCTGTGTCCTGTGTGCCCTGCTCAGCCCATCTTTGAAAGTAAGGTGCTAACAAGCAAAGTGGCAGCTCACGCTCCAGCTGGGACCTTTTCATTAGACCACAGAGCCGGCCGTAATGCCACATACTTGCAGTTGTTCTGCTCTGACCTGAGAAGGGGTGTGCCCAGTGATGTCATTCAGGGGGAATGGACCAGAACGGGCGTTCCGGATCCTAACGGGCTCCGTGGCTGGTTCTGGGTTCCCGACAAGTGCCAATCAAAAGTGAGTTCCTGTTCCTAAATCATTTGAATGACACCACTGGGAGTGCCTCGTCGTTCCGTTTGCAGGGCCCTGAGCTTTCTCTTCCTGCCTTTTTTCTCTTCCGAAGGGGTATCCGGGCAACCCAATCATATGCCGAGTGCTGGACACGGGACAGTGGGTGCTGAAGGGGATCCTGAGCAAAGGCGGCACCAAATGCTATGGCCCGTTTCTCTACACCAGGGTGCCCTACTACACTGACTGGATCGTGGCCACCACAGCCAAGCAGGGAATGCCGGTCTCCCCCATCCTCGTGAGCAGTCAAGTTGCCTTCGAGACTCCGACGGAGGCGTACCAAGGGATCGCGACACCCTGGATAGAGGCAAGGGAACTGAACTTGACAGAACCTGAACTTGACAAAATCCCCCCACAAGCAGGGCAGCCGCAGGGAGGTGATGAAGGAGACACAGAGACCCCAAGGCCACTCAAGCCCCAGGAAAGGATTCTTCCTGTCTACTACGACTACTACAGTGGGGAGATACTCCCTATTCCAACATCAGCGTTTAGCCAGCCTCAGGGACACACAGGAATGCTGATCTCTGCAAGCCTCTTGCTCCACCTCCTGACCTTCTGGATGATGAGCTGAGTTGTAGGCGCTGGGACAGCTTAGGTTTATGGGGAGGGGACAGGGGAGTGCAGTGCAGCTGAGCCATCACAATGAGGAGTGCTCAGTGCTGCTGGTTTGTTCTGAAAGCTCCTTCGGGCTATTAAATGGTGAAACCCTCCTTAGTCCCTTCCCCTGACGCGTTTGGTATGAAATGACTCCACAGAGGCAAATCACATAAAAGTCAGATATGATCACTGTAAAGCCATACAGTAAAGTCATATGGGGATAGAGGAGGAGATGAATGAAAGGTAACACAGCGTCTACGAGAGATGGGTGTAGAGGCCTTGCCAGACAGAGGGGATCAGCTGAGGCTGTATAAGGTCCTCTGCAGTGATGGCTGCTCTCTCCAGAGGTGAACCCAAGAAGCTGGACCTCCAAAAACTCTCCTTGCCCATCTCTCTCTCTCTAGCGGGTCACTTGCTCCGGGAGGAGAGTCTGCAGCTCATGACTGGCCATCTTTGCCTTGTGCCAAACATTGCGGTAGCTCTGCAAGGCCATCTGGAGGAGGCGAGGGGCAAAAGACAGGCAATCAAACAGACGTCTTAAACAACCTCCTTCCTCCTTGACCCCTTGAATTGTCTTCTGCCTGGGAGTAGCTCCAGACTGCTGCCTAGATCAGCTTTGAATCAGGTTCCTGCATCAGCCTGACGCTGGTAGGAACCTGGCCTGGGACTTGTAAGAAAGATGGGCAGAGCCCCGCTCAAGAGGGGGAAGCTCCCTCCCTTTGTGCCTTTCTTCCTTGACTTGCTTTGCCAAGGCATTTGAAGGAGGGCACTCATGAGTGTGGCCAGCTGACAGCCAGACCTCCAGGAAGGAGCTGCCTCCTTGCTGCAATCTAGGCAGGTGGCCAGCGTCACCAACACCCAGTGCTTTCTTTTCCACATTGCACAGTGTCCCAAGAACTCTGAGGCCCCCACCCCAACTCCTCCCTTCCTCTGCACCCTGTGCTCAATAACCATGGCAAGGAGGATGTGTGACTTCGTCACTCGTGCCAGGCCCTGTTGCCTCCATGCATGTATGGCTCACCTCTGCTCCCCACCCACCCCCACGGAGGACCAGGCATGCCTGCTGTTCACAGGAACATGATCAGTGACATACAGCAAGGTGCAGGCGTTTCTACATGGCGGTGCCAGGGTTAGGCCAGAAAAGTTTGGCCGGCACAAGGGACACCATAAGGCACATTTGGACCACTCTCGGAGTCAGGGAGGATGGCGCACGTCTGTGTGCTGGCCTCTCTGACTCCGAGAGTGCTCCAAATGCGTTTTACGATGGCCCTTGTGCAGCCAAATTTTGCTGGCCTAATTCCAGGTTAGGACTGCGCTAACACTCACTTTCTCTCTTTCCCTCCTCCGGAATCAATAAATAAAAACTCACCCCTTCTTCTCCCATTTGGAGCTAGGGGGAGCTCAGCAACATTCCCCCTGAGACAATGGAAAATCTGCCTCTTCTGGTGTCTTAGAGAGCTGGTCCATTGTGCAGGCTCCCAGCTTTTTTCATGGCTTTTTGAGACATGACTGGACGCTAACAGTGCAGCGGCAGGATTCACAGAGAGCCCTCCAAGGCCCAGGCCATTGCTGCTGCAGAACTTTCTGGCAGTTCGGTTGAGGAGTGATTCTCGATACGTACCCCGTGGAACCAGTGGCGTCCCTACAGAGGGGCGGAGCTCTAGGTTTTGCAAGGAGCCATATCCTGCCATGTAAGTCGCTCCTCTCCCTTGCCACTGTAGCCAGTATGCAAAGCCAAGATGTTGCTTTTCCCCATGAGGATTGGCTAAAACGGCGCAGGAAAGGAGCTATTTCCATGGCAAGGTCCTTGCAAAACTCAGGGCTCCGCCTCCCCTGTGGGGACGCCACTGTGTGGGGCTGGGCTTGAAATGGAGACCTGCTTACCTTCCCATTACGGTGCAAGAGGAGTGAGCCCTGGCCATGTAGCCCTTGCTCTCCTCCTCTTGCAACTGCCTTAGTTCCTACCTCCTCCACATTCCTACCTCCTCCACCTTCCCACCCTGCACTGGAGCCCCCATGGCACACTGGGACCCTGCAGCCCCCAGCTCCTCCCTATCCTCTTGCACCCCCCCCCCATCAGCCAACAGGTGCATCCTCTAGATGACATGGGCCTCTGGAGGATGCTGGTGTTCCTACATGGCGGTGCCAGAAGCAAGTGCAGCTTGAGCTTCTCGGCTGACCTGCATGAGAGCTGCCACTTGCACTACAAACCCTGGCTGACCCCTGATGCTGCCCCTGCCTACAGCAGTTCCCAGTCTGTTTTCTCCTACAGTGCCCTTCTTCAACCAGTGCCAGGTACCGCAATGTGGCACTTGGTTACACTGCCCCCAGCAGCATGAGACAGGCCAGGCAGGCAGAGTTGCAGTCAACCACCTCCTCCTGTTTGCCTCCCCCAGCCCTGACCTGGTACCAGCATGGCCGTACCTCTGCGATTTCCACCTTCCTCTCCCAGATCTTGATAGTATATTCAAGCTCACAGACTGACATCTTCTTGTGGACGTAGCTGAGGACAGGGGGCACTCTGAACATGGACAGCTGCTTCCTCAGCTTTCTGTTCAAGTGTTTGGCTATGCTTTGTTCCTGCAAGAGAAACAGGATCATCACTTTGACAGGAAGCTTTTCCTCTTTTGCTTTGGCCCCTGGATTCTGTCCTCTCAACTGTGGTGGATTCAGGTTCAGGAAAACAGACCAGGGGAAAGGATTCAACATCCCCTCCTCCATCACTGCTGCTCCAATCAAACTGGCTTTTTCAACTAAAAATAAATCATGTATTTTGGCTCTTGGTAGAAACTCTCCTCTCAGGGAAGAGACTGCAGCTGGTGACTGGCTGTTCTCAGTGGTGCTCCAACAGGGAGTCCACCGTGGAGAGAGATGTGGCTTCCTATCCTGAATGTACAATCCACAGAGATAAAAGGGGCATCATGTGTCTGCTTTCCTCAGAGGGGTGCCTCTCTCCTACCACCCAAAGGATCCCCACTCAGCTGAAACCATTCACACCTACAGTACTGTGCAAAAATTCTAGACCACCATTAGATTTGTTTTAGCAATGGTATGTACTGTATAATGACCATAGATACATCTAAAGAAGAAATCCAGGAAGCGCTGAAGGAAGCCTGGTATAATATACTAGAACAGTGGTAATCAAACTTTTTAGACCTGGACCCATTTTTTAGAATGGCATACATGTTGGGACCCACCAGAAGTGATGTCATTAACCTGGAAGTGATGTTGTGGCAGGAAGTGACATCATCAAGTAGGAAGTGCTGTCATTGTAACATAATAAAATGACACTCCTGAAATGCAAATTGGCATTCTTGGACAGCAGCAATTGTACAACCAGGAAACATCATTGACAGCAAGATTATGATAAAATATAATGTAAAAGCACTGAACTAAAAACAAAATTTAAATAAAACCTCACTTGAAAATTCAAACTGTTAACACTCACAAAAGGAATACAACAAGAGGAAGGTTTGCAGTTTCCAAGATGGCTGCATCCAGTTTTCCATGGCCCACCTGACATCACGTTGTGACCCACCAGGTGGGTCCCGACCCACAGTTTGAATAACACTGTACCAGAAGATTACTTAAGAAAACAGGACAGTCTCCTCAAAAGAGTTCAAGATGTACTTAGAGCCAAGGGAAGTCACACAAAATACTGACTTTTGCCTGAAGAAGCCATTTTGTTCTGAAAATGGTGTGTGTTTGAATTTTATGTACATTTTTCCTATATTTTCTGTTTGTATCTTAATAAAGGGACCAATACATAAATACAGATGGCCATTTAAACTTTGCTAAAGCAAAGCTGGTGATGGCCTAAGACTTTTGCACATTATTGTATGTGTCCACAAACATGAGGGAGAGAAACGTAAACAGGTTCCCAATCCTTAGTATCATTTCCTCGCCCAGGTGCATACAAATCAGGAAGCAAGCAATAACACACCATCTCCAGGTGACACACAGCCCCCTCTCATTGTAATGGATATTTCTACTGGAACATAAGAACATAAGAAGAGCCCTGCTGGATCAGGCCAAAGGCCCATCTAGTCCAGCTTCCTGTATCTCACCGTGGCCCCACCAGGAGCCCCAGGGAGGCATGAGACAACAAGATGCTTGCATCCTGTTGCCACTCCCTTGCACCCGGTACTCTGAAGTAGCCTACTACTAATGTAAGGAGGTTGCACAATCCATCATGGTCTATAGCCCACGATGGACTTTTCTTCCAGAAATCCATCCAATCCCCTCTTAAAGGCATCTAGACCAGATGCCATCACCACCTCCTGTGGCAGAGAGTTCCACATGGCCCACATAGAGTTGTGGCAGTTGTGCCTCCTGTGGCAGAGAGTTCCACATAGAGGTGGTATCACCCAGTACAGAGCTTGGCAACCCAGGATAATGTCACTCCTGGATTGCTGACGTTTCACTACCAGAGGGAAGAGAAGCTGGCCAGGGTGCACGGGGTGTCATGTGGGTGCGTGTGTCAACTCTGGCCACAGCAAGCGTTGCTGGCTCTCCTGCCCGCCAGGCTGTGGCATGTCTGAGGCAGGTGCAGCCAAGGCAGGAATGATGCTGGCACCTACTTAGCACCCTCTTAGGCTGGTACCTGGGACAGACTGCACCCACCCCTGGCCCTCCAAAGCTACATCACTCGTTTGAGCTATACTCCGAACCACAGAAACCAAAGCAACTGCCCAAGAAGACACGAGGTCTGGACACTAACAGTGCAGTGGCAGGATTCACAGAGAGCCCTCCAAGGCCCAGGCTGTTGCAGCTGCAGAACCATCTGGCAGTTCACTTGAGGAGTGATTCTCGATACGCACCCGTGGGACCGGGCTTGAAATGGAGACCTGCTTACCTTACCATTATGGGGCGAGAGGAGTGAGTCCTGGCCATGCAGCCCTGGCTCTCCTCCTCCTGCAACTGCCTTGGTTCCTACCTCCTCCACGTTGAGACCTTCCCACTTGATTTTTTCCATGGACTCAAATCTCTGGGCAATTTCTTTCACCAGGTGGCTGGCCATAGCATTGGCATTTTGCAGCTTCTTCTGAAATGGAACAGGAAAAATGGAACATTCTGTAGAGGTTGCCATCTCCATAGTGATGTTGGGTGTGTGAGGAGCTGTGAAGAGGGTGAACTGTGTCCTTGACTAGACGGTGAAGGTGATTCCCCCTGCTCTTGTCACACCTTTCCTCTTGCAGCTGCCTTGATCCACAGTGCACCATTTTTTTCTTTTTGTCAATTTTATTTTTAATAGAACAACAAAAACAAACTCACCACTACAAAACTAAAACTAAACAAAAACCAAATTCAGAATATATAAGCCAAGCATGGAATAATACATCTAAATTACTTACAACCTTCACAATATATTAATTACTAAAAATAAAAATTGTGTCTCTTAGCCAACCTCTTAGTCTTTTCTTTTAATACTTCTTTTGTAATCTCATTTATTTTAATCCCCAGCACAATATTTTACATCAAAATCAGTGGTATTCAAACATTTTAGACCCGGAACCCACTTTTTAGAACAGCACTCGTGTTGGGACCCACCGGAAATGATGTCATTAACCTGGAAGTGATGTTGTGGCAGGAAGTGACATCATCAAGCAGGAAGTGCTATCTTTATAACATAATAAAATTGCACTCCTGAAATATAAATTGGCATTCTTGGACTGCAGCAATTGCACAACCATGAAACATCCCTGACAGAAAGCAAGATTAGAACAAAATATTAGATAAACGCACTGAATTAAAACAAAATTTTAAAAAACCTTCATTTGAAAATTCAGACTGTTAACACTCACAAAAGGAATGTAACAAGAGTAAGGTCTACAGTTTTCAAGATGGCTGCTTCCAGCTTTCCGCAACCCACTTGATATCAAGCTGTGACCCACCAAGTGGGTCCCGTACCACAGTTTGAATAACAGTGATCTAAATCATCCGTCTATTCATCCAATCCATAATTCATTACACCAAAATTTCCCTTTTTACATAGGCAGTCTATGAGTAGTTTCTAGTTATTCATAAATGGCTTTACTGACTTCTCTTTAAGTAAAATTGTAAGTTTGTCCATTTCCATTAAGTCCAGACAGTGCACCATTTTCTGAACTATGGATAACAATTCAGAACTACAGTAATTTTCTGAACTACAGTAATTCCTCTCCGGACCTTCTTTCTCAGAAGGCAGCAATTACACAGTTGCCAGAAGCTGAAAGTGGGCTATGGAGTTTAGGCAACTGTACTTACTTTGTAGAAGTTGAGGATCTGCAGAGCACTGCCCACAGTCAGCTTCAGTTGCAGCAGCTCCTGGTTTCGCTCGTCAATCTTCTCCAGGAACTGGGCATTCTCAATCTTCAGCTGCTGGAAATCAACCTCATGCAGGGCCTCCCCCAGCTCCTCCTTCTGCAGACCAGCAAAGAACAGTGATGGTTACATAACTGACCAGGCAACCCAAGCCTTTCCAGAGGCTTTTGGGGGCGGAGGCCCAGCACAGACAAGGCTGCAGCAGATCATGCAGGCGCTGGGAAAGAGGATTCAGTCTTGGGGTCTGGCTCCGTGATAGGCCATGGTCTCTCTCCATGCTCCTTCATTATAGGCTGGAATAAGCGCAAAAAAGAAAAAAAGAAAAAAAGAATGTTGATGTCTCAATTCATGCAGTTGGTCTTGTCAGATGGGCCAATCCTATCCTTCCCACCACCATCCCAGTGATGCCAAACTGGCAAATGCTGCATCCTATGGTGGGTGGGCTACGAAGCTTCAGCAGAGAAAGGGGATTTTAACTCCCTTTACCCCTGCATAAGCCTCCCAACCCACAATGGGTCTCCTCGGACCTGCACAGTGATTTTGCCAGCACAAGTCCAAGGAGAGAAAGGGGGCAGAGAAGCTGCTGTCGTCAGGGATAGTATCTGGCGCGAGCCTTCTGCAACAGATCCCCTCCCACGGCCTTCCTGCCCCCATTATGCCCCCTCCCCACCTTCGTTCCATCCTCCCATCACCCCTTCCACCTCTCCCATAATCTTACCTGCTCAGGCGAGCGGGGACTCCTCAGATGGTGGGGGTAGGAAGGTGCAGGCTTTCCCGCTACCGCTCCTAGCAGCGCACCAATTCTTTATGGCACTGGGCTTTATTGTTGCAAGACCCTTGCCACCCTCCATTGGGTGGTGAGGGAAGGATTGGTCTCTGAGACTGTTTAGCTTTGCAAAAAAAGAGACTAGGTGGAGATAATATCACCTTTGCAAATGCACTGAAGTGGGGGCACAGAGAAAAGTGGGGAGCAGATCTTCAGATTGGAACTTATCCCCATGGTGCCCTGCCCTGCCTGCCTTTTCCCTCCCACTAGTGCACCACTCATGACAGCAGTGCAGTAATTCCAAAACTGTGTGCAGTGAAAAATAAATGACGTTCATAATGAAAGCTCCCTGGAAACTCAAAGTGGCCATCTTAGAAGAGGCTAGCTGTTGCGTCTCTGTCTGAATTGCTGCTCTAGCCATGCTTCCTGCCAATCAGCCTCATCAGGAGACAGGCTATGCCTGCCCTTTCTCTATATTGGCTGTAACTGGAACATCCATGCACTTTTAATAGAGAGAAATGCCTGCCCTCTGCGGCAGGTGCCTATTGTGTCTCTCCATGAATTTGTTCTGATTGAGAGGCAAGCTCATCACAGTGATTTCTGCAGGAATGGAAGGGGAAGCTCTGCCTTAAGTGCGTCATTCTTTCTCTTAACAGACACAAATAAGAATAACACATAACACAATTCTTATTCAACACAGTAACAAAAGTGAAATGGCTTTTGAGATGGGAGGAACTGTGCTGCTGCTTTCATTTTATATTATTGCTGCTTTACATTTTCATCTACTCTTGTATCATTGTTTAATTTTAACCATTTTTAACTGTATGTTAATGCTTTTTATTCAGATGATTTTTTGTATGTTTTATTTCTGTTGCATACTATATTAAGTACAAGAAAAGCAGTATTGAAATCTTTTAAATACATAAACAAATGAACAAAAATGCCCCTCCAGTTTTAATTCTGGGAAAGTGCCCTGTGTTCTCAGCAGTTTGGGAGCTAACTCCAGCTGTGTTAGCTGCAGTTCCTAAAAGGGCCAGTCTGCTTCCATATATCTCACTCCAAATTCCATTCCTCTCGAAACTCCTGGTCCTTGCAGTAATTGTGTGGAGAGGGCGGCAACCAGTGTCGCCACAGAGCTGTGCAACAGAGACAATTCCAGGGATGCAGCTAACAGGCAACAGCATAGACAGCCCCCTGAAGCAAAGGAGCTAGTGTGGCTCAGCAAACAGTGTTGCCTGAGATCTCTGCTGCTTTAATGCCTCTTGGGGGCCTCATGAGTAAGGCCTTCCCAAGCTGTCAAGTGATGCAGACTTGCAAAATGAGCAAGACCAAGACAGTCCTGCACTTGGGACTTAACACCTGACAGGTTGTCACACACAGGGCACAATCCTAAACTGAGTTAGGCCGGCATAAGCTAAGCCAGCAAAGTTTGGCCAGCACAAGGGACACTGTAAAGTATGTTTGGACCACTGGGAGTCAGAGAGGCCAGCACACAGACATGAGCCATCCTCCCTGACTCCAAGAGTAGTCCGAACATGCTTTATGGTGGCCCTTATGCTGGTCAAACTTTGCTGGCTTAGTTTATGCCAGGCCTAACTCCAGTTTAGGATTGCGCTCACAGTCACTTTCTCCTGGTTCCTTGGGCAGAGTCTCCTTGCACGATCCACCTGGAATCTAGTTGACTAAATACAGTGCAAGGACTAGTGCAGCCTTCAATCCAGCACTGCAGCAGAGACTTGCAAAAAAACTCCAGAACTGGAAGCAAAGTCCAAAGACAACTTTCTGGCAATCTGAAGAACATTTCACTGCTTTCACTGTGACACACCCCAAGCATGGGGGTTATTTTTCCCTCAATAGTTGTTCTTTCTGCCTCTCTCTGTGGAAGCAGAATCTCATTCGCATATAACAGAATCTCATTGGCATACAACTCACTGCAGGAGCCTTGTTTGTGCAGGTTTTGGCTCATTGGGGGCAAGGCAGTTTGGCATCCCCTGTAGAGCCTGCCTTGGCTCGCTTGCTTGAGTCCCCTGAACACATCTGTTCTCTGCTTGTGGTCTCCCCTGGGCCAAATGGTACAGCAGACTTTGGCTCCTTGAAACGCAGTAATCCTAGAGCATCATTTATCAAGAAGTCCTTCATGAAAGAACAGGAAAGGGACATGCAAACACATAAAGCAGTAGCGGACCAGGCATTTGGTGTCAGACCTGCCAAGAGGCATCTTTGGAAATTTACCATCAAGGTTTACAGACCTGCTTGAGCTGCATCTGCATCTTCTTCTTCTGGACTTTCAGGGAATCATTTTTCAAACGAATTTTCTCCTTCAGTACATCCTGAAAAAGAAGGAAAGCTGCCTAATTTCTTTCTCAGGCTCAGAGTGCAGCTAGCTCCCATCCCAATGCAGGTAGTCCCCAAAGAAATGCACCAGTGGAACCAGTCTGGATCCTCTGTCCTTCTCTCAGACTAAGGCAATTGTTCATTATTACAGCTAGTGCCAAGCAAAAGCAATGTGCATGGCAAAACCAGATATAGTGCAGTACCCCAGCAGGCACATTCCACGGCAGGCCTCCCATACAAAGTGGAGCTTTTGCCATACCATTCAACTCTAATCCCAGAATAGGAACAGAAGCCCTCTTATAGAAGCTCTCTGCTACAGGCAAGGGGTTGGACTAGATGATATTGTAGGCACCTTCCAGCTCTATGATTCTATGATTACAGAATAAAAACTCTGAAATGAGGTACATCTCAAGAGATATAAAACATCCTAAGACAAATGAAAGGGAGTGCAAACAGGGATAGATTCAGTTGCCATATTTTTTACTGGCTCCACTCCTATCCCTTTCACAGCAGGGCTAACGTGAAGAATGGCAGTACAGCATTTTGTGGTGACAAAATGATGAGGAAACTCAACTGTTTAATGCCTGCACAGGAGCAAGGCTAGTAAAAAAAAATTGACAATCATGTTGTGTGATGAAGACATGAGCTTGGAGGCATGAGTCTTGACTTCACGAAGCAAGAATGCTCTGAAATGGCTCACAGTCAACCCATGATGGTATCTCACAGCAATTTCCCTAGTCCCAGAACAAGGGCACATGCTGAAGGCCAGGGGTGTGGCAAGCTCACAGGCTGATTATGGGCACCATGACCAGCCCCAGACACCAGCATTACTGATGTTCTAAGAGCAACATAAGAAGATCAAGTTGACTGCAAATTCTGTTCACGAACCCTGGAGTGGATCTTGTCCTCCATGTACTTCAGCACCTTTTCGGAAGCTATGACACTCCCTTTCCTCTTGATTATAGTTCTGACAATGTCTTTGTCGAAGTCCACTGTGGCTTTTTTGATGTCAGCAATGCGAATGTCTGCTTCCTCCAGAACAGCCTGGAAGATTCACACAACATGGTACGTTCAAGACTTACACACATAGGGATAACATTCAGTACTAAAGTCTAGAAGGATTCAGGAGATCTCTTATAACATTATGTTTTAATAATAAAATTTATTTATAGGGATTATATTTTTAAGCAGCAATACACTTTCATACTTCAATGAATGATGTCAAAGTTATTCCAAAGTCTTGACATTTTCTGCTTACTGGTCCCTGAAAAATCAAAAGGTCCTGCCTACAACCACAGCCATCTGAGCGTCTAGTTGAGCCTCTTTTGGCCATAAGCTCTATTGATTGTCATGACTTTTACTGCTGAGTAGGCCAGAAACAGCACTCCCACTCATTGCTCAAAGGTTTGCCTTGAAGTACATGGGTAGTTCAGCAGAGGCAGAATAAACAGGTCAATACAGGAACCAAACAGGGCTATTTGTACCCCAGGACACATGGGAACTATACCAAATAATTTTGCAAGAGTCTATCCGAGTTTTCTTTCATCCGCTGCATGTCTTCTTTCGTCTCATCCAACTCCCGCTGTGCAAGGTCGCATTTCTGCTCCACTGTCAGAAATATCAGGCGGTCGGTTGTTATCCGGGACTTAGATCTGCGTCTGCTTCGTGGCTGCAATTCACAAGGAAAACACAAGGTAGCAGAACTAGAACAGAAGCCATAAAAGTTGCCATCAGTGAGAATCGAGAACCAGCCGACACTACTTTGATTTCTCTTGTTTTCCCTGACCCATCATGAATGGATGATGAGTGACTCATCGCTGAATGTCCTGGATAGGATTTGTTGGAGACTGGACAGAACAATTGATCAATTGTGTAGTCCACTGAGAAAAAACATGGAAACAGGATGGTTAATTAATCATTAGATGTGTAAAATGCAGAAAGGTTAGTAGCACACTGGCCATTAATTAAAACAACCTGTATGCTTTCTTCTTGTTAAGTAATTGATTATATTTCAAGATTCCTTGGGGAAATTAATGAGATAATGCAGATGTTTTTGGATGGGGGAGGGCAGGCATTTCCGGGCTGGGGGTGAGCGGGCCAAGAGGTATGAAGGTCCAGGGAGGGAGTTGGAGTGCAGCTCTTGCCCCCAGGCCACACAGACCCAATTCGGGCTATGCAGCATCCTTGGCTCTGCACCTGCTTAACAGTCCTTGCCCCAGGGAGGCGCCTGCCTGCTCCAACTTGTGCTGGATACAGCACAAGCCTGCCGGCCTTGCCATTCCAGCGCAAGTTAGGATTGCGCCCTGAATCTCCTCTGTTGTTTCCAAAGGCAGCTGCAGGATGTGAACGGATGCAATGGCCAGGAAACAAACATTTGGTTCTCCACGGGGTTGCCAACCTTCTTGTTTTAGTGAGCTCCTGTGTTGCTGCAAGATCCTTAATGTTTCTGTACCAGTAAAGTCATGTCTAGCAGGAGGATGGAGCAATGGGAAAGGCAACACCTGCTACTCTCTCTGTAGCAGCAGCCCTGTTAGGGCGGGAAATTGGCATCTCTCTTGTTTCCAAAAACCACCTCCCCACCCGTGCCATTCAAGAACAGCTTTGCCTGTTTTACAGTTGTGTCTCCAGCTCTGGGTGGCAGTGCGGGGCAGCAGAAAGACAACCATGACCCTACCTGCAGGTTCCTCAGTTGTCTTCCAAACGGGACAGGGCTGGGCCCAGGAGCAGCAGGGTGCAATGTAAAAAAAATTTGTGCCTTCCCCAAGTTGGCCACATACTCACCAAGCAGCTGCGATGAGCCCAGGGCTGATGGAGCGCAACACCCGGAAGTAGGTGCTGCTTTTGGGAGGCCCAATTTTGAGCCAATCAGATGCAGGGGCAGGTGGGAGGGCCCACACAGAGATGCTTCACTTGCCACTCTGGTCTCATGAGCCTCGACTGCAGAGCAAGGTGCCGGCGGCAGCAACTCCCCTCACCACCCTAATCCGGGGCCTGTTTCAGCAAAATTAGCTGCATCATCCTAAGGCCGGACCTGGCTCAGGGGCTAACCTGTACTCTGTGACCTGAGCTCTAGGCAGCATCTGCCCAGCTTACAATCCTCCTGGCTACTGCTGGTGTGATCTACCATGTGGTTAGGCTGAATGACAGAGGGAGGTTGGCTGGAGAGAAAGATGTGCATCCTTGCCTGTTGTGGCCAGCAGTTTGTTCAGGAGGCATGTCACATCGGTCATGGCGGGGCTGCCGAGATCCCCGGCGAGGGCCGGGTGCAAGGGCGGCAACAGGGATTGGCGGTATTCACGGCGCCTCGAAAGGATTCTCTGGACACCAGCTGCTGGTCTGCCAAGGCTCTTTATTCGGTTCTGGGCCTTTACACGCATGGAGCCCTGTTGCCCCACAGGGCTCTCTTACAGTCTATATCTAGCGGTGCCGTAGCTGGTCCGCTCTGGGCCCCCTGCGTAGAGCGGCTGGATCTCATCCCTCAATGCCGAGGTTGCAGCCTGGTAGGTCCAGCCGGAGTGCTGCCGCTTCCCCCGGCTTGGGCCTCATCCGGCGGCATCTGCTTGGTCCTGGGGCCTTTGCCCACGCGGGGGCGGTCAGGGCCTTTGCTGGGGTCCTGTCAGGAGGAAGGCGCTGGCTGGACTGCTGGGCCTCCCTCGACAGAGGCCTCCCCAGGTGCAGGCTTCCAAGCCCATACAGGTAAGGAGGTTGCAAGCCTCCCTGCCTGTCCTTTCCCCCAGCCAGCCAGAGACTGACCTCTCCAGCCCAGCGGGCTTCCTGTTAAGGCCCTGGAGGCTCCACCTCCAGGCCCTGCCCTTTCCTCCCCGTGATCTACTGAGGCTTCCCTTGAGGCCGTCCCTTGCACCGGCGTAAGGCCTGGGGCTGGCTCCTGCACCTGCCCTCCTGGCCACCGGCCTGGATAGGCCCCATTCTTCCCTGGGTGTAAGGGCCTCCAGCTGCCCAGGCAGCGGCGTCATGCAGCCGGAACGCTGGGCGGGAGGAACGGGGGCGGGGAAGACGGTGAACCGGAGTGGTACGCAACGGGCGGGCTGCCGCTCACTCATTCCTCCCACCCAGCGTTCCAGCTGCATGACGCCGCTGCGCCCAGGGTTGGCGAGGCTGCCTTGCTCAGCCCCTTTCCCAGGGCTGGGTGTCTCCCGGGGTCGCTCACTGCAAACCTCCTCTGCCGGGGATCACCCCGGTCCTGTCTGGGGTGACAAGGCAACTCCCACCACCGAGCTCTGGAAACTGCACTTTCCTATGCCTATGCTGAGAAGGGGGCACAATCAGAGTTCTGCCTTGCTAACCCCTTGTCATCATGCACTCTGCTTTGTAGCCCCACGTAGCCAACTTGGTCCTGCTGTGCATGGCTGGGCCTGCAGACTGGGTGGCTGGCCTGGATCTCTGCACCTCCCAACCCCGTGTTGCTTTACCCTCTCCAATCCTTTGAACCAGCTCTGTGAGCTACAGGAGTACCCACAGGCTTCTTTGCAGAGCTCAAGGTAGCCATTAGCAACAGCGAATAGAAACAAACACGAGAGACAGAAGAATAGTACTGACAAAAAAACAACACCACAACACAGTGCCAGTAAACCAGCCGACCCCAAGATCAGGCAGATGACAGAGCCTTTCATCCATTCCTGAAGGCCAATGAGAAAAAATGCACCCAGGCAGAGGGTGGGAGTGCCTCCGACCCACATCTCAGCCACTAAGTTCTCCCTCTGCGCAACACTGGAACATGAAGCAGGATTTGTGAAGAGGTATAGAGGACAACTGCAGCTTCTCTTGTGGCCCATGCAATCCGTCTCCTTGCAAAAGGGTTATTTCCAAGACAAAAGTACTGCTGCCCCAGCAGAACTGGGATCTTTCTCCACACTTGCCTTTTCTCAAGGAGCTATGGGGCTGGTGAGGAGCTTTATGAACAGCCTACCTCCTCCCTCAGGGGCTTTACACGCCCCTCCGCAGCCCCATTTGGCTAAGGTCATTTGCCAGCTTCAGGCTGGGCACCCCACGCTGGCTCACACTGTGGGATCCGTACGCATTTCTTCCACCACCAGGCTCAGGCTGGCAATTTCCTGACCTGGCTGGAGTGAGTGAATCAAACAGTGTTGCTATGGGCAACAAGGACATGCCTGACAGCGTTGCTGCTTCAGCTCTTGGCTTCAAAAGGCATCGTTTCAGTCAGCTGTGCTGCTAGGAGTGCAGAGGGCTCTGGCAGTGCAGAGAGTGCAGTGGGAGTGCAGTGTAAGAAGACATTACACTGACATTAGTGACATCGCTAGACCAGGGTGAGGGGGCCGCTCTCAGGCACAGGGCCTCTGAGAGGAATTCTATCAGGGGGTACAAAGATTCTTTTGGGCCCTTTCCCTTCTCCATTGGATCATAATTTCATACAATCATTGGATCATAATTTCTACAAATTACAATATATAAAACTATGTAGGCTTACACAAAATGTGAACGCTAGTTTTCACACTATATATGAAATCATTTTCTGAGATCCCAGAAAATGTCTAGCTCCCCTCCATTGGCTCCTGAGCCACCTTTTTGACCCCCGGCCCAAGTAAAATTCACCCCCTGTACTCCCCTCTTATGGGCTTTCAGCAATCTTTGAGCCGCTCAAGCCCCAACCACTGCATGCTTTCGTATAGATCATGTTTTTGCTGCTACCTTATTTCCCCAAAAATAAGACCTAACCAGAAAGTAAGCCCTAGCATGATTTTTCAGGATGCTCGTAATATAAGCCCTACCCCAAAAATAAGCCCCAGTTAAGACGTCAGCCAGACGGAAGCATTTACGTAGTACGTTGGTTGCAACACATGACAGTATTGAATTATAACATAATATTAATATATAATTAAATATAAATAATATTATTGACATTAATACTTGAAATAACTGACAATATGAATTATAATTAAGCATTTGTAAATACCCACCCACCTTTGAACGAGAGGTAAACGTCTATGTAAACAGATGAACTCAAGACTTATTGTCGAATGATCAATCGGAATACAGACACAACGCACGAATAAAGTGCGCACTTATTAACGAATGCACTTGTTAACCAACGGACAGAGGAACTCGAGACTTATTGCCGAATGACCAATCGGAGTACAGACACAATTGCTGTGCATGAAAAAATAAGACATCCCTTGAAAATAAGCCTTAATGAATCTTTTGAAGCAAAAATTAATATAAGACCTGGTCTTATTTTCGGGGAAATACGGTAGTTGGCGAGAGCACATGGCGGCTTGGCCCGAAGATTGCTGAAGGGAGGTGGGCTTTTTGCATTTAAATCAATACGGGAGCCCGGAGGCACAATGTGATTATGCCATTACATCACCCCAAACTTCCAGATGTCAAGCTCTAGGGAAGCACCGCCACTCCGGTTGCGATCCGGTTGCGATCCGTTGTTGGGATGCCTCTGACTGACATGGTCCTCCTGTCTCTCCTCTTGCCATGGAGGAACTGAGAGAACTATGTTTAAGCAAACCAGCGCTTCCGGGGCATGTGCATTGGTAACAGACGTGAAATAGGAAATACGTTTCAAGGTTTGGGAAGAAATTTGAAACTTTGGAGGCACCAAGATATGCACATCCATGCAGCAGGCCCAGCAGCATGAAGGAGAAATGGGGGAGAGGAAGGAAGGCTGAATCTTTTGGGGGCACCACCCTTAAACAGCCAGAAACTGCACGTTGACATTAAGAATGCCAACGCCTGTAAAATAGCAGCCCAGGAGCTTACATATTGCACTTGCCCCAGGTCCAGCGAAGAGCCTTGTTTCTCTGTCATCAAATCCCTTGGCTCCATCCGGTTGTAAAACTTCTCGAACATGTCCGTCTCGAGTTTGATCATCGCATTGATATTCCTGAAAAGGAGAGGCTTGTACACAGGGTTACAAGCAAACACGGCTGTTCTGTACACAGGCTTAGACCCACAGGAGCCACATCGCAAGCAGCATCTCTGGGGCAAAGCAGGACCACCCGCTCTCCAGGGAGCAGGGCCTGGACACTCAAACTTCTGGGAGAGTCCATCTGGGCAGCCAGCCTGTCTGAAACTCTGATGACTTTCACTGCACCCTGGCCTCCACCACCACCCTGCACCACATGCTGCTGATGGGTCCAAATCTTGTGCCACTTTGTCAACCTGAAGTTCTTGTTGCCCCCACCAGTCCTCGCCCTTTGCCTGGTGATGCACCAGGCTGTACTCCTCCCACTTCCTGGGGTTGGAAAAGGAAAGAAGGGGGCAGAGGAGGAAGTGTGCAGGAGAGACACCCTGGCCTGCTTCCGGTCTGGGGGCTGTGGCGGCGCCGACCTGCGCCGCCTGCCACTTGGATGAGGCAGCTCTGCAAGGGGCTGCCTTTCCAGCCACGTTTGCGCGCGCGCCCGCGCGCGCGCGAGGCAGCGGCTTCGAGCGCCCCAAGGAGCGTGCGCGCGGGCTGCGGTTGCACCGGTGGTCGCCGCCGGCCCGAGTGAGTCTGCACCTGTTTTCCCGCACCACGCTTCGGAGTTCGAACAGGTCGAGGTGGGCCAAGTCTTGTGGCTGCTGGTCCTCTGGCATCTCCCGCGACTCCCCGGTGCGGACGCTGTCGCGCTCCGACTCCTCGTCCGCCATGGTCGCCTCGGAGGTCGCCGTGACAACGCGGGAAGAGGTGTGCGCTCGGAGCAGGCTCTGCGAATGGAGGGTCGACGAACTCCCGGCGGGCAGCCCCTCCATGGCCTCCGGCAGGGCCACCTCCTCCGGCATATGGAAGCTCGCCAGCGCGGCGATGGCGTCATCGTCGTCAAGGAAGGAGACTTCGTGCTTCAGAGGTGTCTCCTCCGCGTCCATTGCGGTAACGGAGGTCGACCGTCAGCGCGAGGACTCGGCGCGTGAGAGCTGCCCGTGGCGCCCCCACTGTGGCAAGGCGCGCGAGATGCCACCCAGGGAACAAAACTTTTCCGGGTGGTGAAAACCAGAAAGGATTGTGAAGAGCTCCAGGAGGATCTCTCCAAGTTGGGGGAATGGGCAGCCAAA
The DNA here is from genome assembly GCA_029204185.1 of Lerista edwardsae. NCBI lineage: Eukaryota > Metazoa > Chordata > Lepidosauria > Squamata > Scincidae > Lerista > Lerista edwardsae. The sequence continues at coordinate 19,129,556 of JAJKFI010000011.1, forward strand.
TGGCAGATGCGTTTCAACGTACCCAAGTGTAAAGTGATGCACATTGGGGCCCAAAACCAAAACTTCACCTATAGGCTAATGGGTTCTGAGCTGTCTGTGACAGCTCAGGAGAGAGATCTTGGGGTGCTGGTGGACAATTCAATGAGGGTATCGACCCAGTGTGCGGCAGCAATTAAGAAGGCCAGTTCCATGCTTGGGGTAATTAAAAAAGGGGTTGAGAATAAAACAGCCAATATTATCATGCCATTGTACAAATCGATGGTAAGGCCGCACCTGGGATATTGTGTACAGTTCTGATCACCGCACCTCAAAAAGGACATAGTGGAGCTGGAAAAGGTGCAGAAGAGAGCAACAAAAATGATTACGGGGCTGGGGAAAGGCTGCAGCATTTGGAGCTCTTCAGCCTAGAAAAAAGGCGCCTGAGGGGGGACATGATTGAGACATACAAAATTATGCATGGAAGGGATAAAGTCGATAAAGGGATGTTCTTTTCCCTCTCTCAAAACACCAGAACCAGGGGGCATCCGCTGAAACTGAGGGTTGGGAGAATTAAAACAGATAAAAGGAAGTACTTTTTCCCCCAGCGGGTAGTTAATCTGTGGAACTCTTTGCCACAGGAGGTGGTGACGGCATCTGGTCTTGATGCCTTTAAGAGGGGATTGGACGGATTTCTGGAGGAAAGGTCCATCGTGGGCTAGAGGCAGTGATGGATTGTGTAACCTCCTTACAAAGGTGGTGGGCTACTTCAGAGTACCGGGTGCAAAGGAGTGGCAACAGGATGCAAGCATCTTGTTGTCTCATGCCTCCCTGGGGCACCTGGTGAGCTGCTGTGAGATACAGGAAGCTGGACTAGATGGGCCTTTGGCTTGATCCAGCAGGGCTGTTCTTACATTCTTAACTGTCCTTGCTTCTGCTGTTTGGAAACTCAGGAGACTTCATCAGAAGATCTCCCTCGCTTCATCCCAACTTCTTGGTTACATCACTAGTTCATTCGGCGTGTCTATTCGGGAGTAAGCCCCACCATGTTCCAAGGGACTTACTCCCAGGTCAGTGTGCTTAGGTTTACAGCCATACTGTGTCTCCAGTATGGAGACCTTGAGGTGCATGTCCCTCGGCCAGTCATGGCAAACCTTTTGGGCTTAATGTGTCAAAACTTCAAAAAGTGCTTTAACGTGGCTCTGCTGGTGTGTTAACCCCTCCTCCCAAACAAAAGAGAAACAATCCTTTATATTCATTTATTTAAACAAAAAATACAATCCCAATGTGGATTGTAAAAATAAAATACAATGTGGTGCTATGCATTATATGAAGAAACACAAAATAATTACAAAAATGAAAAAAATGAGTAAAACAAAAATGCCAGTTTTTGTCAGGCATTGGTGAATGCTGGTGTGTCACCCCAAACGTTGTGGAGTGTCACTTTTGACACACGTGTCATAGGTTCACCATCACTGCCTTAGGCAAATTGCTCAGTCCTGCTGAGCTTTATGCTTCTTTTTGACTTGGGTCAGTTTCCAAGTAGCACCTGCCACCATTGCTCCTATTAGAGTAGGTCTTGGAGGCACTTTTTCAAGTGGTGTCCTTTTTTCAAGCGGGGGGGGGATAATTGTCCCTGTTCACTCCAGCGCAGTGTCTTTTCTAGTGGCTGTTGCTGATGGTGTTCTGCATTGTATTTAGACTGTGAGCCCTTTTGGGACAGGGAGCCATTTAACTTTATTATTATTATTATTATTATTATTATTATTATTATTCATTCATTCATTCATTCATTCATTCATTCACATATACACAGTCAAAATGATAAAAAGATCACAAATATCACAGACTGGTCTTTTTATTGGCAATTCAAGCTCTAACCAAGAGCCTAAGAATTGTCCAAATATCTGCGTAAGATATATGATGTTCCCAAAAGCGTAGATTTTTGTAGATTAGACATTCTTATATCATTGATCTTCAAAGTTTCTAGATGTTTTTGTAAAGTTTTTGAAATATATCCAAGTGCCCCGATGACAATTGGCACTACTTTGGATCATTTTTGCCATAATCTTCCAATTTCAATTGTCAAGTCCCTATATTTTATAATTTTTTCAAGTTCTTTGTCTTCAATTCGGCTATCCCCCGGTATGGCGATGTCTGTAAGCCATACTTTTTTCTTTTCAACCACCTTTATATCTGGTGTGTTGTGTTCTAAAAGCCGATCAGTTTGAATTCTAAAATCCCATAAAATTTTTACATCCGCATTATTTATTTATTTGTTTGTTTATTTAATTTATACCCCGCCTTTCTGCCCGAAGGCACTCAAGGCGGCTTACAACAATTAAAATACAGTAAAATCATTGTGTGAGATAGTTAAAAACAATAGTTAAAACAATATTAAAACAATTAAAATTTAAAACAGTCAAACTCCGTGGATCATCATAAAATATACAAAAAGAGTGTAAAAAGAGAATGCAAAAACCAGCCATTAATAATAATAAAATTATTATTATTATTATTATTATTATTATTATTATTATTAGCCTGTAAACTGCTTTGTGAACTTTGTCTTGAGGAGACCTCCATGGCTACTTCCCCTGCCATAGGATGTGCAGCACATCGCATTGGCACTGCTGCATTGATGCTGGGAAGTTAGATAAGATTGGGCTGTGGCTAGCAAACTAAAATCTAACAAATTGATTTTGGAAAAGCTTTCCTGGGCTACAGTCCATTGCTGGAGTAGCAAGAAGGGGTATCTACAGTTAGCAGCAACAACTGTGTATGTTGGAATAAACCATATATGACAATGAATGAATTATACACACCCTTAAATTTGATCTTCAAGCTTGAGGCCAAAGGGTGTTAAGGTCTTAAACTGACAGATCCAGGAGTTCTCTCTTCTAAAATCTTTAGATTAAATAATTTCTTGACCAGAAATATTTCTAAGTTAGAAAACTTGTGGCCATCAGAATTAAAATATCTTGCTGCAGGTTTGTTGAGCTGCTTTGTTATTGTTGCTTTTTGGTTTCTAAGCTGTGCAGATGCACACAAACACACAGAGAGAAAAGAATAAAAACAAAGCATAATATGCAGGAGGGAAACTAAGGCTTTCTTGAGAGAAAGCCCCAATGAATGCAATGGGACTTACTACTGAGTAGACATGCATAAGGTTGCTGTTGCAAAGAATACGGTTTCTTTAGGGACTGAATAAAAGTGGGAACAGAAAGCCGGCAAAAGCCCTTAAGAAATAAATTTATTTCCTTATGTATAGTAATGACACAGGAGAACAATATTTTAGACTGAAAACTCTTCCAGTGTTATGACTTTATTAACCCCTTCCCAGTCAGAATCCATCCAGAACTGAACAGAACAGACATTTTATAACTTGTTATGGTGAAACTAAAAAGAAGCATGTAAGAAGAGTAGTTTGGCAATGACATCCATTGTTTTAAAAATTGTATTATTTCCATTCCCACCAAAACCTTTTTTTTTTTAACAAATGAATTGGAATGACTCATTCTAAGGCATCCAACCAAATCTGATTCATCTACAGAGAAAAAAGACAGATAGGAATGAGCCAAAAGGGGACCCCCCCCCCCTAAAATCCACTTTCCTGTACCTATTCCAGGCAATCAATGATATTTCAGAAAACTGGCCTGGAGCACCAACTTTGTAAAACTGACAGATTAACCACCTTCACAAGTTTCATTGCACTAAGTGGGAAACATTTCTTTGGTGAGACATTTCCCAAAGCGCCTCCTCTGGTGGCTTGGTGGCAGTTGGTGCCAGATTGCAGGGGATAGTTGGAGCTGCAGCACCCATTGGCAAAGTTGCTTATAGTCTTAGGAAGGAGGTGGCTTGGTGCAGTGGGGTGTCTCCATTTAGCTTTCTCCCTCCTGAGTAGACCTCCACAAGGACCTCTCCACAAGCCAACTGTAATGCTGTGCTGTACTTAGAAGCCTTGTCATCAGAAAATGGTGAAGAGGTGCACTGAGCTTTAACCCCACCAGTATCACATTGGAGCAGTCTCTAGCCACCCCACCCTGAAGCACCAGACCCTGCACATATCCTCTCCCAGATAGTACATTTTAAAAGCAAACCTGCATCTACAGTGTATGCAAGTTCAGTTTTACCTATTGTTGTTTCCATTGATGTGCTGTGTGGGTGTGGCAGGTGCAGCAGAACCATTGCACTGGAGTTCTTTAGCAAGTACTGTCACCATACTGATCACACAAACACAACCCACAGACCCTGAGCAGCTGGAGCCCGTGGGTCATCAGTGTTTGTAGGATCACAGCCACTGCAGCAGCAGTGGCAGCACTTTTCAAATAACTAGTAGAGTCGTTCTTCCTCTCCGCCACACCCACACCGCATGTTGTTTCTCTTGCTTTTTGTCTTTCTGATTGCACTGCTATTCGTGTTTTTTAAAAGTTGCTAGCTGCCTTAATGGTGCTTTGGTGAGACAAAGGAGGAATATAAACATTGCACATACACTTCTGCATGCAACTGAGCATTTGATTTCAGTGGGGGAAGGAACTGCAGGGTCCCATTTATTCCTTGAGCTTGTGGCATATTTTATGTGCTGTCATTTTTGCTGGAAATCCAAGACAGCTCCTGGCCCAACAAAAGGCCAAAGATAAGAAGGGCATGGATAGCTCACCCATGAGACTAACTCCACCAGTATCACAAATGAATAGTGCCCACCTACATCCACCCACTCCTCTTCCTCCTCCCATTCCCGGTATCAATGTTTCTCAACCAATATCACCAGTGGTACTTGAGGCATGTCTGGGATCCCTAGACCCAGCCACCTGGCAGCGAGACCAGCAACACAATGCAACAAGCAGCGGTAGGAGGCTTGGCTTGGTGGGCAGAGCTCCAGCATGCACTTTTGGCATGCCCTCCCACCAGCCCTGAGACTTTTGCTGGTGTTTGTCACATCCCTGGCCTCCCAATCTGGAAGTAACTGGTGATGACATAATTGCCAATTACTTCCCATGGTATTTCCAATAGGTGGACCAGGCAAAGTGGGAGGACACATGTTGAGAAATGCTGCCCTAGACTGAAAAAGGGGGACAGAGCAGAAGTGTGCAGGAGAAGTCTACCCCAACTCCTCTACATGTTGTCTTCCACTCCACCCCCTTTTTCTAGTCCAGGGAACAAGAGGAGCACAGGGTGGCAACTTGTCGGGCACAGGGAAGGGGGGCATTTCCCTGAAATATCTGGCCAGCCCTGCAGCTTATTTAAAACACTATCATGACTGTTGTAAAGGGTGGGGGGGGGCAACAGAGTTCCTAGGGGGGAAACACTGAGGGTGCAGTCCTAACCTGGAATTAGGCTAGCAAAGTTTGCCTGGCACAAGGGCCACTATAAAGTACATGTGGACCACTCTCAGAATCAGGGAGGATGGCACACGCCTGTGTGCTGGCCTCTCTGACTCCGAGAGTGATCCAAACATACTTTACGGTGTCCCTTGTGCCGGCCAAACTTTGCAGGTCTAAGTGTGCTGGCCTAACTCCAGGTTAGGATTCTGAAGTCATGCTTGGTGTGTGAATGGAGAAAAGTTCTTTTGCAATGTTTGAGCAAAGCTGGGTCATAGTCATCCAACGAAAGGGTCTGGAGGGAGATTTAGGATGGGCAAAAGGAGGGAGTTCTTCACCCATGGCATAATTAGCCCATGGAATTCACTGCGGCAAGATGTGGTGATGGACACTAGATGGCTTTAAAGGGGGTGGACTGCACTGCACAAATTGGTGGATGACCAGAGGTGTCAGTCGTAATGACTTTGTGCTACCTTTGCGTTTAGGGACTGCGTGCCTCTGAATACTCCTTGCAGGGAGGGAAACAAGGCAGCCTTTCTCTCCTGTCTGTGAGCCTCCCAAAGGCAGCTGGTTGGCCACTGAGAGAACAGGGATGCTGGGCTAGTTGAGTCCCCGTGACGTAATCCGGCAGGGGTTCTTCTTATGCACTTCTGTGGGACCCCAGCGAAAGGGGGGGGGGTGAAGTCACGGAAGATCCAAGGAGCCTTCGTGCAGATCGTAGCGAACTGCCCTCGCAGAAGCACCTGCAGCCCTCTACCCGCGCCGGACTGGAAGGATAGCGAAGTCCTCCCACCACGCCCCTTCTCGGGCGGCAGCGAAGAGCTTGCGGCTGGGCGCTCCTCCCGCGCTCCACCCGTTGCCGTCTATAGAGCAGCGGCGCCCGGGCGGCTCCCGCCCTTGGAAGCGGAGGGGGCGTGGCGAGCGGCGCGCAGAGTCCTCCGCCTGGCAGGGGTCGCTGCAGCGCCGGCCGCGGACCGGCCTGAGCGGCGGACGCTCTTGCCGAGCAGGGCCGGGCTGGTGGGCGCGTCGCCGCCGCCGCCGCCACCACCACTGAGGCCGCTGCCGCCTTTTCCGGGTCCGCTGCGGCGGCGACTGACTCTCTGAAGGGAGAGACGCGGCGCGGCCCAGCCAGGTTCAGGCCAGACCTCGCCCAGGCGGCCGGCCGCTCGGCCTGGCGCCGCCGCCCGCCTTCCTCGCCGCCGCCGCCACTGGGCCTCCCGCTCCTCCTCCGCCGCCGCCCGTGGTGGTGGCGCCCCCTCCTCCCGGCCGCCGCCGCGGCGCCACCCCCTGCGCGACGCTGCCGCCGCCTCCCGCCCCCTGCCCCCGCCATGCCCGGCCCGGCCGCCGGCAGCAGGGCCCGCGTCTACGCCGAGGTGAACAGCCTGAGGAGCCGCGAGTACTGGGACTACGAGGCGCACGTCCCCACCTGGGGGTAAGGCCAGCCGGCGGGCGCGCAGGGCGGGCGGCTCCTTTCCCCGAGGTCCTGGTATGGGTAGGTCTTCTCCCTGCAGGGTCGGCCGGGCCTGGGGTCGCGCCGCGGCCCTCCGAGCCGGCTGGGGGGCTCTGGCAAACCGAGGCCGTCGCCGAGAGCCCGGCCTCCTGCCCGCCCCAGGACTGCCTCACACGTGCTTCCCGTGGAGCGCGCCCTCCTCCGCTCCCCTCCGCCGTTTCCGGGCTTGGCGCTTCCCCCCCCCCCCCCGAAGCGTTGGATTTGCACACTCGCCCCCTGGAACTCGGAACCTCCTTGCGCTGGGTTAGGGTTTTGGTCCGCCTGGCTCGGTCTTGTCAGCTCTGACTGGCAGCAGCGGGACTGCAGCCACGGTATCTCCCTGCCGCCCTAGAGATTGAACTTGGACCCTCCGTATGCAACGCATTGGCTCCTTCCTGTAAGGCAGATGCCGTGGGGTACCAGATGGACCTGGGAGGCAGCTGAGTCCCAGGAATAGGAGGGAGCTTAAGTTTTGCTTAAGAATAGATAATACCAGCAAATCTTGTAGGGGAATTTATGGGAACGTGTTGTGATTTTTTTTTTTTTTTTTAAAAAGAATAGGGTCAGAAGGATGATGAGCAAGACAAATTGGAGTGGGATGAGGTTGTAGCAGACTTGTTTGTGTATGTTCCCTTTTTTAACTTTTCAAGAAAATAGCTGAGGAGTGGGGCACAATCAGAGACCAGATTCCTAGTCTCTGGGTGCAGTTTCGGCTGCACTTTCACGCACAACTGTCCATACCAGGTAGCTTCTTTGATGTTATGAAAAGTGGGGACTTGTGGCCCAATTCTATCCAATTTTTCCAGCACTAATGCAGCCCTGAGGTAATATAAGGGAAATGTTCCCTTACCTTGAGGAGGCCTCAGTGATTGCCCCTCCACAACAAAATGCAGAGCACACCACGTTTGCATGGCTGTATTACTGTTGAAAAGTTGGATAGGATTGGGCCCTTACAAAAGTAAATTGTAGGAAGAACACCGCTTTTAGGCACAAGTTTGCTACTCTGACTCTTGTCTGAATCTCTTCATGAAGATTCACCAAGAAAACACCTTTTCCCTATAACATATGCATGCATTCTTGCTGCTGGCATCGTGACCCAGGCAGGTTTTGGACATACATTTGCACTCAAACATAATTACAGGTAGTTGTTTTAAATACCTTTTTGTATTTGCAACAGAGTGAATGTATGAAGCTGCCCTATTTTGAGTTGGATTTTTTTGTCTATCTTGGATAGTATGGTCTGAACTAACTGGCTTTCCAAAGTTTCAGACAAAGATCTTTCCCAGCCCTACCTCTAGATACTACCAGGGATTGGTCCTGGAACCTTCTGCTTGCAGAACTATGGTCATTTGCTTCAGGTGGCTGATTCCTGCATTGTGTTTTGTGCAGATGTGCTGGGATTCTGATTTTGAAGCAACAATTTTGTGTAGGTTGTATTATGAAGAAGTGTGCGAAGCTAGTGTCCTTGACACTCCAAAAAGGAATGCAAGGAAAGATCTTGAGTGGCAAGCCTGGCCCTTTCATCCATACCAAATACTACTTTATAGTTTAAAAGAGTTTTAAAGAACAGGTCTTTTTCCCTTTCTGCCAAATCCCAGATGTTGGTTTAAATCTGTGTCAGTAAGCATGAGGACAGATTCAATTTGTGTGGGTTTAATTTTAGATTAATTAAACTAGGATGAAAATGATCATGCCAAAGAGGAATTAGATTGCATCTAGGTTGTGTCATGGTGTGTTTGGCCAGGGTGGTGCAAGTCAGGTTTGGATCACCTTTTCAGTATATTTTAACTGGAATTAATTCCAAAATGTTATACCTTGTTATACCTATGTAATACCAAGACACTAATTCCTCAAAAGGATGCTCTGTGTGTCGATTTCTCCATTATTATATTTTTTTGGCATATTTGTGTGCGGAGTGTAATGTCTAATGTGTTAGATGCTTTATGGTTCAAATTGGGGACAGGCGTTCATTCAGATGTCAGGTTAGAGTACAACTCTAGATATGCTGTTGATTGCTGCACACAGTTTTTGATAACTGGTTCAGTCCTCAAAATTACTGAACTGCAAATTGGTGCCCTGGTTTGCATTTAAGAACCTCTGAGTGGTTAGACAGCCCTCAAAGTCAAAGTTGGCAAATCCTTGGAACATGGTTTCTTGGCTTCCTTGAAAGTTAATGCTGCCAGCTAAGCAAGTGGATGGTTAGAGACTGTTTGTCCCATCTACTGCTTAGTTTGTTGCTCAGGTGAGGGAGGAAGGATTATCTGACATCTATCTTCAGACCTTGGGAGGAAACATCATTTATGAGAGCAATCCAGGTAACAAGCATGGCATTAGGGTTGGTTAGGTCATGTAATGCACTGACTGAGGGCCAACCTGTGATCCCTCAGTAACTGTGGCAGTAGTAGCATCTAATGTAGCACTGGGGTGAGTGAGCGTGCTATAGAAAGCACAGTATAGGTCTTTGGGCTAGAGTATCCAGCAGTCTGGTACCAGCTCTGTCTTGTTCACTTTTCCTTTGCTCCAAGGAGCTCAGTGCAGTCCTTGTATCCTCACACCTTAGGTCAGAGTAGACATGTGGAAAAAAAAACCCGGAAACATTAGGAAAAAACCTTTTTTTTCCTGTTTTTTCCTGAAGCATTTTTGTATTTTTACAAAAAAATTCAAAAAAGAAAAAAATGATTATGGAATATTTTATTTTAACATGAAGATAAAATATTTTAAGACAAGATGTTCAAATATTTTCCAAATAATTTCTAAAAATATGTATGGTATCAGATTATTCTAATTTCTGTGCACTGAGGACAAGCAAATCCTAGGTTACAAACTGAACCCTCCAATGCAAAAACTAGGTTTTTTTCCTAGCTTCGAAATTTTACATTTGTAACACGGCTTCTGACTCCTCTTGCTTCTCGCCTTCTTCAGACTCCTCCATCCTCTGCAGCATGTGAAAGAATCTGGTCTATGTTTGGAAACACACTAAATCAAGAAATAAACTGACATGTGAAAGGGTAGAGAAGCTTGTTTCAATCCGGGCAAATCTTCAGTTTTTAGAAGTCCATAATAACTGTGATAATGACAGACACAACAGAGTAGCTGCAGAAGCAGAGACTGAACCTGATACTGATAATTACAGCTCAGAAAATGATTCTGATTAAATTTCATTACCATTCATCGAAGCTTAGTCCCACTCCCTTCTATACACTTCCCTACTCTTCAATTCTTTTTATGAGAATGGGTTTTTTATTTAATACTGTGGAAATATGAAGAATTGTTACTTCTTGATTTTTATAAATTGTTTTAAGTTTTTTTTGTCTGTTCCACATAAACTAGTAAACAGTTCAGGGGATTGTTGCTCCATTTGTTACAATTACAAATAAATATTATTTAAAAAAGTAAATTCTGTTTGTAATAATTGTTTGGATACGCTATATTTTTAATATGTTGTGATAATTTTATGCCAAGTCAAATTGTCCATAGTCATATTTTATGTTCCTAAAGTAACAGAATGACTTTCAATCTGGAAAAGGGAAAAAAAGTGCTAATGTAGCATTTTTTAATTTTTTCCAAAAAAAATTTTCCCGGAAAACTCCCCCTGAAAAAATCAGGGTTTTTTTTTCTGAGTTTCAAAATGGCACTGCTGTAAATGGTGTCTTGCCCCTTAAGAGGGCAGGGACTGAGCTTCTCATGCTGGGCATCGCAGTTCCCCAGTTGAAGAAGCTCTGTCTTAGATGGACAGGGAGCAACTGGCTTGAGGTCACTGAGTAAGCTTCATGTATGAGTGAGGATTTGAACCTGTGTTTTCCTGGCTCAAAGCCAACCCTCTAACCACTGTGCCACACTGACTGTTTTGTACAAGAAGTCTTGCAGAATACCCTGCCTTCAGCATGCTAGCTCTGAACAATACCCATAAATTTTGAGTAAAAATCAGGATGAGCAGAACTTCCCAGAGAAAGAAGTGATGGACACTGTCTCATTCTGATGTTTGAAGCTGGATGACAAGGATTGAGAACAAGTAGCTGAGAGGGCTGTAGGTGCTCTTTGTACTTCTTTCCTGTCTGTCTGTGAAATGCTGAAATGAGATTTGTGAACATTTGTATTTCCAGTAGCCACAATCCAGGGAGAATTCAAATGTGCCCAAGTGGGATTGTTTCTATCTGCTTCCTTGAAAGGTCTGCACATTTGCTGCTATTCTGCTCCTCACTCTTCAGTGTCTGGGTGCGAGGAGCAGAGTGGTTGAAAGAGAATTTCAGCATAGCGACTCTTCAGTTGTTTTCCTCTTCACTGTCTGCAGTAATCAAGACGATTATCAACTGGTTCGGAAACTCGGCCGGGGGAAATATAGTGAAGTCTTTGAGGCTATAAACATCACCAACAACGAGCGTGTGGTTGTGAAAATCCTTAAGGTGAGTTTGTGTTGGAAGTTTTTTCTGAAGTGAGAACAATGGTCTTTAAGATTTTGTCATGGGCTGATTTTAGATCTGAAGCCTTTATTTAACCACTTGAGTTTTCAGATCCGGAATGGTATTTCATTGTGTTTTATGATAGTGATCCCTGGTTTATTGCTCTCTACATCTGTTCGGGAAAGGTAAAGTTGCAATTGGAAGGTCTACTGTGAAGGAGCAGCATCTTCCCCCTCAGAATAGCGTTACGTGCACTGGCTACATTCAGTAAATAACAACTGGCAGCGCTTGCTTGATAGAACAGATGTTAAACCTTGTTAACTGTTATTTGAAGCCTGCAGAGGAATCTTATGAATAACCTTTTGGTGATGGGCTTTTAATGTTGTCAGAGCTGTGCTTTAGGTGACCAGCCAGATGGATTTTGCAAAGGTAAACTTAGGTGTCGCTCTTCCCAGTGGTGTACTAAAGCCTCTGCACAGTTAATTAACCTTGCATAAAAGGAGAAGGTGGAATCCTTACTTCTGTCACTGTGCATCATGTACCACTGTTAAAGAATTGTAACAAAGGTGCCCTTGGTGGTGACTGTTTAGCTGGTTAGGCATGTTTGTGTCATGGGAGGTCTTTTGCAAGGAAGGACAGCTTAATTTTGCATTATATAGAGACAGTGGCAACAGGAAGTATGAGAGTAGTTAGCCACAGTCATTGTTTTCAGACTGAACAGCCTCTTCAGTGTCAGATACATCCAGCACCACCTTGACTATTTGAAAATGTGAGCCACGGAGCAAGAGCTGCCAGGATTAGCTGTGCATGCCATGTCAATGCTGGTTTGGGCTACTTCATGTGCATTTGATTTATTTGATGCTGGCATAGTGTTTCCATGCTGAAAGTTGGGCCAGTTTGAAAAGGTCCATCATGTGACTTCTCAACATTGAGACCAGGTTTTTTTCTTAAACTTGGGCTCCCTTGGCTTCTGAATTACACCTCTCATACATAGCTGTGCTGATTCAGTCTTGTGCAGTATTCTACTGCAGCATTTAAAAATGAAACTCTTTTTCTACTTCATCCCCTGCATAGTTCTGTGGTTGGAGTCACTAATCTGAACTCCATTCTTTTTTCCAAGACTCAGTGTAGTCCGTAGAAAGCCGGCAGCTTCTTCCCCACATGGATTGGCTCTTCTGTTGAGGAACCGTAGAATTGGAAGGGGCAAACCCCTTCCTGGAAAATCCTCTCAAGAGCATCTCTAAAAGTGCTTGTAAGGCCTCTGCTTGAAGACCTTCAAGGAAGGAAAATCCACTGCTTCTCTCGGCAATCATTGTCTACCTACTTTCACCATTAAGAAATACTTCCTATTCCTGATATCAAATCATAATCTTCCATGCAGCTTGTTGCATGTAGTTCCGGGCAGCTAAGAAGAAATCTTTGCCCATCTCTATGTAAGAGTCCTTCATATATTTGAAAGGTGCTATCATGTAATCTGTCAGAATTCTCTTCTCCAGGCTAAACATACCAAATTCCCTCAACCTTTCCTCGTTTTCCAGGCCCCTGATCATCCACATTGCCCTTCTCTGAACCTGGTCCACTTTGGTTGCATCCTTGTTAAAGTGTGGCTCCCAGAACTCTATGTGAGGTCTAACCATCATGGAGTGAAGTTACTTCTCATAATCATTCCGCTAATGCTGTTTAAAATGACATTGGCGAGATTCAAGATTCAAGATCTGTGGACTGCCAGGCCACTGTACTGAATCACCCATTCTTATCTGTGCCTTTGACTTTTTTTTACTGAAGTGCAGAACCTTGTATTTGTCTCTGTTGAATTTCATTTTGTTAGTTTTGCAGCATTCTGTACTATCATGACATAATTCTGTCATTCTATGAATGGATGTTGGAAGAGACCTGGCCTCAAGACAGAGTGCTGGGTATGTAACTTGAAACTGTCTTCCACATTGATAAGTGTTTTTTATATTTACTTGTCCAACCAATCATGAATCATCTAACAGTTGCATTGTCCAGCTTATATTTTACTAGCTTGCTAAGCAAGATGTCCCGGGGAACCAGCTTGAATACTTTACTGAAATCAGCGGTCCCACCATCCACTGAGTTAGTAACTCAATAAAAAAGAAGAGATGAGATTTGTCTGGCAAGATGTATTTTTGACAAACCCATGTTAATGTCTTACTAGAAGTAATTGGTGCATTGACAGCAAGGTGTATACAGACTGTTCAAAGTGTTTTGCACAATGTTTTGCACAGAGTGCCACATGTATGACTATATGCCTCTGGGTCATAAGTCATGGGTGTGTCCTCGGTGCAAGGAGCTCCAGGGACTCAGGGAACACATCTGCTCCCTAGAGGCCTTGGTTGCGGACCTGGAGAAGCAGAGGCAGGCAGCAAGGGTCCATGGTGAGACTTCCGGGGACTTGCAGGCTTCGTCCCACCCTCAGATGGGCAGCACCTCAGGTGCTGGGGAAAGGAGTCTCAGGGCTGGAGGACGTCAGCCTGGAACAGAGGGAATCAATCCCCCGGGGGGGGGGGCCCTACTTCCAGTGACGAGCCCACATCCAGTCGCACTAAGGATGCTCCTTGGCAGGAGGGGGGTCATGGTATTCTTGTAGTGGGTGATTCTATAGTTAGGAATATAGAGAAGGGGGTCTGTGATGGATGTGAGGACCGCATGGTGACTTGCCTGCCTGGTGCGAAGGTTGCGGACATCACGTCCCATCTAGATAGGCTGGTAAGGAGTGCTGGGGAGGAGGTAGTTGTCGTGGTGCATGTTGGCACCAACGACGTGGGGAAATGTAGCCAGGAGGTCCTGGAAGCCAAATTTAGGTTGCTAGGCAGGACACTGAAGGCCAGGACCCCCAAGGTAGCATTCTCAGAAGTGGTACCCGTTCCATGTGCAGGGCCAGCTAGGCAGGCGGAGCTCAGGGGTCTCAATGCGTGGATGAGACGGTGGTGTTGGGAGGAGGGGTTTCGATTCGTTGGGCACTGGGGGACGTTCTGGGACAAGCTAGGCCTGTACAAGAGGGATGGGCTTTACTTGAACCAGGATGGAAACAGGCTGCTAGCGCAGAGCAGCTTTTAAACTGATCCCTGGGGGAAACCTGACAGGAGCCGAGTGGCGTCCGGTTCGGAACTCCTCATCCCTACGGGAAGAAGAGGGTAGAGGAGTACCACAGAGTAATGGAGGAGTAGGAAATAGAACTTCAAACGTGAGTGTAAGTGACAGTTTGTCCAGTAGAAAGAGAGGTGGGGAAAAGGGATCAAAAAAGAGTCCCTCCTTAGGGAATCGTGTATATAGGTGTTATTATGCAAATCCCGAAGTCTCCAAGCAAAGATGGGGAGTGGGATACTGCAATCCCAGGCTATAAACAGAGAGTGGGGGCCAGTGGGCAATTTTCACAATGGAGAGAGGTGAAAAGCAGAGTGCCCCAGGGATCTGTCTTGGGGCCGGTGGTTTTCAACTTGTTCATAAATGACCTGGAGACAGGGATAAGCAGCGAGGTGGCCAAGTTTGCAGATGACACAAAACTTTTCTGGTTGGTGAAGACCAGAAGGGATTGTGAAGAGCTCCAGAAGGATCTCTCCAAGTTGGGGGAATGGGCAGCAAAATGGCAGATGTGTTTCAATGTAGCCAAGTGTAAAGTGATGCACATTGGGGCCAAAAACCAAAACTTCACCTATAGGCTTATGGGTTCTGAGCTGTCTGTGACAACTTAAGAGAGAGATCTTGGGGTGCTGGTGGACAATTCAATGAGGGTATCAACCCAGTGTGCGGCAGCAGTTAAGAAGGCCAGTTCCATGCTTGGGGTAATTAAAAAAGGGGTTGAGAATAAAACAGCCAATATTATCATGCCATTGTACAAATCGATGGTAAGGCCACATCTGGAATATTGTGTCCAGTTCTGGTCGCCGCACCTCAAAAAGGACATAGTGGAGTTGGAAAAGGTGCAGAAGAGAGCAACGAAAATGATTACGGGGCTGGGGCACCTCCCTTACGAAGAAAGACTGCAGCTTTTGGGGCTCTTCAGCCTAGAAAAAAGGCACCCGAGGGGCGACATGATTGAGACATACAAAATTATGCACGGAAGGGATAGAGTCGATAGAGGGATGTTCTTTTCCCTCTCTCAAAACACCAGAACCAGGGGGCATTCGCTAAAACTGAGGGTTGGGAGAGTTAAAACAGATAAAAGGAGGTACTTTTTTACCCAGCGGGTAGTTAATCTGTGGAACTCTTTGCCACGGGAGGTGGTGATGGCATCTGGTCTTGATGCCTTTAAGAGGGGATTGGACGGATTTCTGGAAGAAAAGTCCATCGTGGGCTATAGGCAATGATGGATTGTGCAACCTCCTTACATTAGTAGTAGGCTACTTCAGAGTACCGGGTGCAAGGGAGTGGCAACAGGATGCAAGCATCTTGTAGTCTCATGCCTCCCTGGGGCACCTGGTGGGGCCGCTGTGAGATACAGGAAGTTGGACTAGATGGGCCTTTGGCCTGATCCAGCAGGGCTCTTCTTATGTTCTTATGAAGTCAGACTGATGGGTAATTTCCTGGGTCCTCATTTTTCAAGATTGGGACAATTTTAGCCTGCCTCCTATGTTGTGGCACCTCTCTTGTCTTTCTTAAAGTTACGGAGGTTTGGTAGTATACAGAAAGTTATTCTATCTTTCTGTGATTCAGTTTATCAAATGATGAACTCATTTGGCCAGTTAGTAGTTCTTAACCAACAATCTTTCAATCCTAATCTGTAGACCTGTCCCCTTCCCACTTATTCTACTCTTGTGGTGCTGTGCACATTTCCCCCCTCCCCACTAGCCAGTGGGCCAGCATAAATGTTTGCACAGTCCTCCTTTTGTGAGAAATGGATGCGACATAGGAATTGGGCAGTTTTGCTTTCTCTTTGTCACTAGGCAACATTTCACCAGCCTTCTAAACTACCATTCTGTGCTTCTTTCTATCCCTATCGATACACCTTTAAAAAAAAAAAACACCAAAAACTTTTTTGTTGCTTTTTGCAACAAAACCCTGGCCAGCTTTGGTTCAAACTGAGCTTTAGCATTTCTGACACTCTTTCTACAAGTCTGGGCTATTCATCAGTATGTGTTTGGTGATCTCTCCTATTTTTCATTTCATATGCATGTCCTTTTTGTAATCTTCAACTTGTCACTAAGCTTTTTGTATATCCATTTTGAGGTGCCCCCCCCATTCCTCATCATTTCCAATTGTACCTGTAATATTTGCTTCTTTAAGAACTCCCATCAAAGTTGAGTGCCTTTCTCGTTTGTTTTTCTACACATGGAATCCTACTTAACATTCCTCTGAGCTTATTAAAATCAGCCTTTTTGAAGTCTAAGTTACAGTTTATATTACAAGTTGCTTTAGTTTCCCATAAGGCTGGGAGTTCCAACATTTCATGGTCACATCCCCCAAAGTTCCTACTACTTTAACCTTGTTAACCAATTTTCCCTGTTGACTAAGATCAAGCCAATCTTGTTCTACAAGATAGAACACCCATCTAATTCTACCTTCTAGAGGAGGAAGTTGTCAAGATCCATCAGGAGTCTGTTGGCTCTTCCATGTTTCCTTGAGTGGTCCCATATAAATGCCCACTCTTAATGATAATAGTTCTGTGCATTCTTGTTTTTTACATTTTCCAATGTTGACACCTTTTGTGAGGTGTAAAGTGGGGGTAGATCGCTGTCTAAATGTGGGAGTAGCGTACATCTATATAACAGCATTTTAATACTTGCTGTTCTTGCTTTCAGTCCTTTTCCTAATATCGAGCTTACTTTTCGCTGTCATACTTCCATCACATTCAATGTAATCCTAAACCCAGAAGTTGCACAGAAAGTCCTGTGTGATTTCATTTAATTTCAGATGAGGGGATTCATTAAATGGAAGCTGAAATGGAGATTAGTCTAATCTTAAGATTAGTCTAATCTTAAGGCTACGAAAAGAGTAGCAGCTATGCCTCACCTTGGGGGTATGCCATAGAGCAGTGGTTTCCAAACTGTGGGTCAGGAGCCACGAGTGGGTCGCAAAGCACCTAGAGCAGCCATATTGAAAATATTGGAAGATGGGATGCTGGAAAGGAGGAGGGCTGTGTGGTAGTGTTGCCTGTGTCAAGGTTGTAAAAAGGCTTTTTTCCCTTTCTGATTCACTTTGCTACTGGAAAATGGCTGAGAAATAACCCAACTTATTGCTACTTTCTCAGGAAAAGCAACAGGCTGTAGCATCACAATGACGGCACTTCTAGCTGTGATATCACTTCTGGTGGTTCCCAGACAGATGGCCATTCTAAAAAGTGGGTCCCACTGCTAAAAGGTTTGAGAATCACTGCTATAGAGTAAGAAAGGTAGAAATACGTTCAAGAGGCTAATGAGCAGTGTGGCTAACAAGCAGAGTCAAGGAAGTTGAAACAACTTCCTTTTAAAAGTAGACATCCTGCCCAAATGTGGCAAGTAAATAGCAGTACAAATTCTAGCAAAACAAATGTAAGGCAAGCAGAGGGAGAGAATTTGAGGAGTGTAATGCTGGAATCATGAAAATAACACAGAAACCTGTTGGAGTAGTGAATTGGTGGCATACATTGTTAGACATACAATCCCTTAGAAATAATCCATGTGAATTTTTAAATACATTGGAAGAAAGGAATTAGACCTGGTGGTGATTGGGCAGCAAAGATAAGGAATGCTGGCTGCTAGAGATACAGAGTGCAAAAAGCAGATGGAGTTCTTTGGAGTCTATTTTCAGTGGACATTAGATAGACACTCATGCCTGAACGGTGCTTTTTCAAGGAAGGTGTCTAAAGAACTAAGTCAAGTGGTAGTGATGCAGTGGAGTTCTATGCCTTATTGACAACAAATTAAAAATTAACATGTTACTAGGATTGGACAGCATCCAAGAATTCAAGAATCTCACATGTGAAAGTGTTGATCTTTAAACCAAACCAACTTGGCCTCTTTAGTGGAAGACTGAAAACAAACAAAACATTCCCTTTTTTTAAAAAAAAACTGAGTCCAGAAATCAGGTCCCAGGCATTAAAGTTTGTGTCTGTCCCAGATGGAAGTCATGGTTAAAGCTAGAATGACGCCAGACGAACTACCCTTTCTCAGGGCTAATCAGAATGCAGTGGGAAGCCCTATCTCCCTAATTTTTAGAATTCTTATGGACTGTTGGCAATTATGGAGACAGAGCTGATAAGTACTTGGGCTTTTATGTTGCTTTTTGACACACTTTCTTGCTCAGACATTTGAATAAAATTAAAAGGAGCAAGGAGATAGCCAATCGAGAATTTCACTCACTCATGGATCATCCCATGAAACGAGCAGTTGAGTCAGGCTGGACAAAATAAAGTCCTTCACACAATATATATTCAACTTGGAGTATTCATTACTTATACTGCAGAATGTGCGATTGTGGCCTGTGTGTATTGACTTAAATGACTTTTGGGATTCAATAAATTCTGATTGCACAGGTACACTAGCCCTGCAGAGGTGAGAATGTACAACTTGGAGGTACTGTTTTTGGAGGAGTGGCCTTCACTGACATTTAAACAGTGTCTGCTGCTGTAGGTTATTTGATAGAGCAACATCTGAGGAGCAGGTGAGAGATGGTTTTCTCAACTTATGAAGCCTCATCGTTAGCCTCTTCAGCATATGGTGTCAGGTAGTGGCTAAGAGGCGGAATCAGGACTTCCCCAATTTGGGTGTCACTCTTGCCATGAACTTAGGAAGGTTGCCTTAGTAAACCACTCCCTCTCGGTACAGGTGGGAGGCTGTGGCGATAATACTTACCTTGCAGGGTTCTTGCAAGGATCACAAGAAGATGTGAAGGATCTTGCAGACATGAAAGCAGAAGTGCTAAGCACTGTTATGTAATTGTTTCCTTATAGAGGGGTAGTGACCAATTGGGGGCTAAGTATTAAGTTGGGAATGCCACCTGCCCATTCCAACTTTGTGTGCTGTTGGAAAGGATGTTGATATGTGCCTGGAGCTAGAGCAGGTGTTCCTCTGAGAACCTTGGTGTTCTGTGTGCTCTTTGCAACTAAAGTGGTGTATCTTATTTGTATACAGTTTAATGTACCAGCAGGGAGTTGCAGTATTTCTATCGTGATTATGATGCATTAATTAAGCTACATCTTGTTTATTATGAAATAATTTGTTATGATTACCTATCTATGAAATATATTAGTTTCAGTTCTTATCCTTAAATGTCAGGAAGACAAGCTTCCTCTGTCTCCTATTGTAAGTTATTAAAATCATTTAGAAAGTTGAAAAAACAAAATGGATACAGTACCATATTCTCCAGGATGCTCCGCAGTAGACTTCTGGGGTATCTTCTGGAACATTTTGCGCAATGAATGCGTTTGTTAAAATTATTTTGAGATTAAGGGGCAAATCTAGATACATGTTTAGGGCAAAGATGCACATTTCTAAGTTGTGCTTTTCTTAGATTTAGCAGGGGGAAAATAATAGTCCCTCTTCAGCGTAGTGATTCTTCCATTGGCAGTTTGCTTTTCTGTGTCTTTTAAGAACGTAAGCCTTTTTGGGACAGGGAGCCATTACATTATTGGATTATTGTCTATAAACTGTGATGTGAACTTTGTTGAAAAGTGTTATATAAATATTCTTAATAAGTCCTATTGAACAGTAGAACTTCTTTCTGAGTAAATATGCATAAAATTGGTCTACGTACCATGTGTTTAGCCACACTATTAGGTAGATCTGATTCCCCCATTTTCTGCAGCTGCTGATGCCAGTGTGACATCAGCAATGTATAATTATCTCACCCACTTCAGACTGCAAAGTAGACAACAAAAAGATAACATCATGGTATAGACATACTCCCATTGTCTGTGGTAACTCAGCTAGGTGACCCAAGAGAAGGCCTTGACTTGTCTGTTGTGTAATAGCTATAAGTGATAGCTGTAACCCTCCCAGTGAGGGGATTCTCATAAGGTATTTTCATCTTCATGTAGGCCACTTGGTGGGAGGGGTCTAGCTTGCACCTAGTAGAGAGAATTTCTTAATAATGTCTTAATATGGCTTAATTTCTTAAGCCATAACATTTCATGGAAGCTCAAAGCACAAAATTGAATATTCGAATACAGAATTTGGGGGGAAAAAACCTACCCTCCCTTTTGATGGTTTTTAATCCTGAAGTCTACCTTCGTATAATTGCAAAGATGGGTTCCATTGTGTAGGCAAGTGGAATATCTGAAACTGAATGCAAATTCCATAAGATTTCCAGTGGCCAGGGGCCGCTTCAGTTCCCTGCATAGTTGTTGGCTTTCCAAGAACTAGTCGAAGAATAAATTATTCAACATACGCATGTTCCCAGGTGCAGAATTCAACATTCCCAGTTGCAGAATTCAGATTTTCTTTGCTGAGAATATACTGTACCAGTGAGGTAAACTGGGGCACCCCGGCCTGAAAAGCCCTGTCACTGGCCCCTTAAGGGGAGGAGGAAAGGCAGCAACACAATCTGGAAAACTGGTTTTGTCCAGAAGTGGCCATTTTGTACTTTTTTAAACAGTTACAAGGCATGGGGAGTCCTTCAGGGAGGTCTGCATGTCTCCCCGGACCCCCCCAGGAGGCTGGTGCTTGCATGGGGTACTAAAATTGACCATTTACCCTCAGCAGCCACATGATCTTCCCAATTGCATTACTGCCTTTCCCCCTCCTCTACAACAACTTACAGTGGTTCTCAAACTCCTGAGGGAGGGAGCTTGAGAACCATTGCTGTACAGTATTAAACAAAGAGCTATGACTAACAGAATACAAAGGAGCTCATCTCCAGCCATTTTCTTGCTTCCTTGCAGTGCAAAATGCATTCCAACAGAGATGGTGGTGTGCTAACCAGAGGTAGTATTCACTTGGATAAAATCCTGTTTGACCTCCTGGTCTCAGCATTATGTATATAAACCTGTGGTCTTAAACAGATATGCTTATTCACTTTAGTCAAAAGGGTTTGCATTCAAGTGATGGATTTAGTGTCCTGATGGTGATTGTCATCTGTTTGATCACTTTCTTTAAGAAAGTAGATATGTATTAACATTACTTGCCATAATTTATTTTAAATCATTTATAGCCTGCCTTTCCACCTTGAAACAAAAGGCCACAGTGTGCCAAATAAGGAAATGGATTCTTATCACGGATTTTCTTGAGCTGGACAAGTGATAAAATTTGACTATACCCTTGATTTGATATCCAAACAAGGTTGTGGAACCATCACTACCTTTTAAAAAGTTTGTGTGTGTATTAAATTAGCCTTATAGCGTAAATATAATTTTTTTTGCAAATGTTCTAGAACTTGCTATTCCTGGCAGTGAACATACCACCTGCTTGCATCTGCTGTTAATGGTCATATTCTTGGTCATGCTATGAGTCATCCTGTGGGATGATGAGGGACTACTTCTAGCTTGTCTCCATGTTTTGGACAGACATAATAAACAGGATAAATATATCTCAAGTTTCTTCACACTAGTCTTGGAAAAAGAAAGAATGGTTATTTCCTGTTCCTCTTGATGATCAAGGGTAGATATATCTGTCGAGAGAGCTGAATAGGATAGTTGCTATTTTCTCCCAAGAGAAGCAGAGAGCTCTTAATCAAACACTCTAGCTTCATTTCTACTGAGGCTTTGTTAGGTAAAGGGGTGGTACTTTTGTGTCTTTGTGAAATAGCTATAGTCATTTGAATTGATGGCTTCTATTTCTAATCAAAAGAGAACAAAATAGACCCAGTTTTTGCAAACCTGCTAACCCTGTGGCTCTGTTCTTGTCTATCTTCTCAAGTCCAGAGGTGGCATTCTTGCCGGTGAATTGCTCTGTTTCCCCCATCATGTTGCCAATCCTTCATCAGGCCAGTTTAAATTAAGTGGGGTAACCTTGAAAGAAATCTCACTTCTAATCACTCTTATGTATTTAAGCCAGTGAAGAAAAAGAAGATAAAACGAGAGGTTAAGATCTTGGAGAACCTGCGTGGTGGAACCAACATCATTAAACTGATTGACACTGTCAAGGATCCAGTGGTAGGTGCTAGTGTGTGTCAGGGATTTTGGAACTATTGGGGAACTTGTCTGCAGAGGTGGGTTCCTGGGGCAGTTCAGTTTCTGACACGTGTTCAGGCAGAGCATTTATCCAGCTGGCATTTTGGTTTAAATATTGCTTATTTTGCTTCTGTGTTGGAATATGCTTTAAGACACCTTTCGACATTGGGATAGAGATTGATAATCCCAATGAACATGCAGCACTAATTGGGCTTTAATGACTTGCATGTCCCTTGAAGGAAGTGAACTCTAGGTTAGAACCACCTTTCCTTATTTGTGAATCCTGAGGCTATAAAGAGCAGCACTCAGAATTTTAAGGGAAGCAGGTTTTAGAAGATGTGTTTAAAACTATAAATATTTCTCTTGCAGTCAAAGACTCCAGCTCTGGTGTTTGAATACATCAATAATACAGATTTTAAGGTGAGTCTTCTGTGCTTTCTTCTTATCTATACATAATGGATTTACCTGAAGAAAGCAAATCTGTACAGTGAAGCACAAGGATTTATTCTTGGGGAAAGAAGAAACTGTGCTGCTTCTTGGACAATAAATGACACATTGTAAGGAAGTATTGCAAACAGCAAGCTGTCTTTCCTTGTGGTTTTGTGGTGCAGGTTCAAAGAGTATGGTGTAATAGAAGAGTTTACTGCATTTCCTAGTTACTCTGTCTCAATATAGCAACTGTTGCTGTGAGGCATTTAATTCCACACTAATCTCTCTGCTGTGATACTCTGTTTACAGCAGTGTTGTTGATGGGGATGGCAGAGCTTGAGTTTTTTTTTACAGAATTCCAGCAGAGCTACTGCAATAAAGACAATTTAGGATTAGCTTGGCCTGGCTGGACTAGACATGCTTCTGACTGCCAGATATGTTTGATACTATTGCAGCTGGTGGCAAATGGAATTGAGGCCAGTTTTTCTTACAAACCCTTAATATGTGAATTGCAAATGTAAGAAGGAGGGGGAATGCCTGTAGTTATTCTGCTATATCCTGAAATCAATACCTGAAGCTGCAAAATTCCTGTGTGTGTAACTGGGGTTTTTAGAGACACTGGAGACTCATGAACAGTCTTTTTCATATGGTTTTTGGTTTGCTGACTTTTTGGTTGTTACTTCAAATTAGCTGAGTGGGGCTGCTAATTTGATTGGGCAAGTTGTGCTGGGAAGGAGTTAACCATTTCTCCCTTTGCTGTATTTCTGAAAACCCAAGCTTTTGTCTTGAAGAAGCAGAAATCTTACAGGTACCTGGTGCCTATATGTTTTCTCCCATGAGTCAGCTCTGGGGGGGGGGCAGATTTTAGACTTGGGAAACAGTAGGGGAGGAATTGTTAATTGTAGTTAGCAGCCCCATTCAACTGCATCAAAGCTAAAAAGACAAATCTTGCAAAACTGATTGTACTACTTGAGGATAAAATGTACTCCAATCACTAGGTAACACTTCCACTCTGGCTGGTATTGACTTTCTGCTTCATTTTAAATTAATCTCCAGCACTGACAATATAATCAATGTCTTTTATTTCTGTTTTCTGCCTGAAAGGGGGCCTGTGTGCTTCAGGTGCTATTGAAATGGAGCAAAGTAGCTGTAGGGAGTTGTATTCTGAAAGCATCTGTGGTGCTTTTTCTTCCTAGAAGCTCTGGTTGCAAATTGAGAATCTCACCTGGTGCAGTTCACCAATACAGACATCTGAATTCCTCCTGTGCTGCCTGTTGACTGCTACAAACTGCAGACTTTGGGGGCTTTCAACATCATGCCTGCTGCACACACCTTTTTGGTTTTGCTTGGCATTCTGCCTGATGATGAGTTCTACGGAATTTCAAGTTTGCATAAGATCCTATGCAAACTTTCGTTTGCATAAGATCCTATTAAAGATAATGTGATTGTGGCTTCTTAATTTTTAAAAAACAATTCTTGATCTGGGCTCAAAATTCTGGCATTGATTTTTGTATGAGTGACTTTCATCTCTACTGTGGCAATTTAGCCTTAGCAATTGTAATTAAACCTAGACAAAATGAGAAGGGCTAAAATGCTGATTTTAAGAAGGAGGTTTTAAATAAAGGCCCTGGGAGAACCAAGGAAAGAAAGGGGGTTAGACTGCTATATAGAGAGATTTAACTATGCCCAGCTTAAAGTGGGTCAGACTTCTGAGTTCTCAAAGGAATTTGTGTGAGTCTTAATTACTTCTAGTTGCAGACTTGTGCAGGCTGAGTCATCTGAATTAAACTAATTCAGTCATAATTGAGTCATCTAAATTAAATTTGGTGCACGCCCCTTTTTGGAGTACAGTTCCCCCCCCCCCCGCCATCAGCTACAACAGGAATGTGGAATAGGGTGCAGTTCTTCACACAAGGCATGCCATTTGCTGCAACAAGAAGTGGTTTTAAAGCATAAATAGCTATAAAAGGGAATTGGACCAAAATCATGAGGATGTATGTCAGTTGGCATTGGTTGTGATAGTTAGAACCTGCATGTTCCCTGCTGGTATGCTTCTGAGGATCTGTGATGGGGAGGGGAGGTGTTACCTGCATGCAGGCATTGGACTGGTTGAGAACAGGATGCTGAACTGATGGCTCTTTGATCTGATTCATCAGGGCTGCTGAACAGAATTCGAAGAATTTCTACCCTGTCTTCTCTCCCACCCACCCCACAATGACGCTTATAGCTTTGCATTTGGTGCTCACTAGAGCCATTTGGCTCTTTATAGTGAATATGTAGAGCTTGAGAGAATGTCCTTGTCATAATACATTTCAGGTATGGAATCTTTGGGGAGGGATCTGAAGCCTGGTTCACTATGAAACACCCCCCCCCCAGATGGCAATCTCTTGCTGCTTAATGTGGCCGTACCTGGCCACTACTGAGTGGGAGTGCAATTGAGAAGCTTGTCTCCTCACAACTTTATGCCTCTCTCAAATTCTGAAAGACCAGGTGTAAAAACATCAAATGTAGGTACTGAAGGCTGAAATTCTGTTAACCTCAGTATAGTGCAGTTTGATGCTCAACTTTATTTTTTCTCATGCTACATGGGGCTTGTTCTTAAGTGGGAATTGAAACTAGACTTCAGCTCTAGTTTCATACCTGGTTAGCAACAGCCACTGACCAAGACAGAATAGTTGTGGACTTCATTTTTGAGAGGGAGGAGAATCCTGTGCCATGGTTATGGGCATTACTTCTGCACTGTCCCAGAGAAGGAACAATATGGGAGGAAAGGCAGAAAAATTGCACAGAAGCAAGACCAGTTCCTTGCAGCAGTCTTCACAGTAAATAATCGTTTCAACTGTTGATTTTGGGGAGTTCATTTGAAGTACCATATCAAACAGATGACCAAAATATGAACAAATGAACACATAGAAAAGTGTCAAGACACCAGGGCTACAGAGCATCCACCAGAGAGTTTTTAAAGAACATAGAACTATGCTGCTCTTTTAACTTCAACATGTAAATCGACTTTTCAGGTTAGTCCACAGAAATGCCCATAGAAGTGCAAAAAAGGTATAAGCTTTCATGCCCAAGTATGCATGACTTAAATTTCCAAGACATCATATATGGATGGGAAATGTTTTCTCAGCTTTGCCCATTAATCTTTTTGCTATGTTTTCCTGAGGTGTTGCACATTTTCTCTAAAAGGAAAAAATTGTGATCTTCAATAGAACTGAAACCCAAATAACTGAGATTTCATGACAGTAGATCAGATGGATGCTGTGAAGCCTACAAGTCTACAGCTTCTTGATCAGATTCTGCTTTCTGTTACAGATTTTTGCTTTTCTTCTTCTACTGTATAGGTGCGGCCTTTTTATCTGCAAGGATTCTGTTCCTGAAACACTTGCGGATTAAAAAAATCCACAAGTAATTAAACCTTTGAATTTCTTCCCGCCCCCAGGCTGTGCGCATTTGCACTCAGCAGGGCTCTGAATGGGGGATTTCCCTCTCCCGGACCCAACCAGAGTTCTGCTCTGGTCAAGTTGGGGGGCGGCAAAATCCACTGTTAAGTACCTCAATATCCACAGAAATAAGGATCAACCTGTACTGCATGTATAAATGCACAAGTGTTACCTGGGGACAATCTGCACTACTCTGTTGTCTATATTTAAAAATAATTAAAAGAGCAAGCTTTCTGATGTTACAAGATATCTACTACTACTTTCTGTACAATAAAAAAGTACAATTTCTGTACTTTCTGTACAATTCTGTGTTATGCTGAATGTTGGAATGGGAGGGGGGCCTGTCAGCATTACTCTTGTGATTCAAATATTGATAACTGGCATTGCAAATGCTGGTGGTCTCTAGTTTCCATTATTACTGCAGGAAAATCAGTCTGACAGTTCTGAATATGCTTGTAATCATTTTTCATTTTCTTAATGGGGAAAAATGTGAAGCCCCTTTGCACCAAACTATGAAGAAATGTTGTGTTGGTACCATGTCAAAGAACCTAGAATATTGTTGTTGGAATGTCAACACATTTGATGGTAGTGCTGATTTTTCCAGCATACCAAAAAGGCTGAGGTTGGATGGGAATTTTGGTGGGCAGAGACAGTGTAGTGAGTGACTTCTGTTTTGAATGATGTGACTTCTGCATGATTAGTGCTTGACATTACTTACTAGTTGTACTTGGACTACTTTGCTCATGTAACTGTTGTATTGTGAAGATAATGGGGCGGTTTCTGTGCTTTACATTGTGTAGGTATGTATTTTCTGTACCTATACAATATGTATATTTTATAGATTAAAATCCTGTAATACATACTGGTATTTTGTAATATGCTGGGAGAATTCAGTTGGGCTGTTTGGTGGGACACTGCAGTTTAAAAATATATCTATTGGATCAGGGAGCTCTGGGCCAAGAAGAACTCAAACATTAATTCTGTCTTCAGCTCACCAGGCTAACGTTCTGTCATCGTTCTGTCATCGTTCTGTCATCGTACACTATACAGTAGAAGTATTGACCTACCATGCAGGGTTCTTGTAATGATTGCTGAGGATGCTTCCATTAAGTGTTTTAAGCATGGGTCCAACCTAGGTATCATACTCCCATTACCTCCTTGCAGTCTGGGTAGGTCTCTGTTCAAGTGGTTGAAGAGTGACATCTTGTCTCCCAGTTAGCTTGGAATGAGGTACAGTGTCCATAAAGCATGCTGGACAAGGGAGGGGCGTTATTTATGCAATTCAGTGTAGGGAGCATATACTGGTAACGGTTCTTCACCAAATTGTCCAAGATCTAAAGTGGTCAGCCTGCCACCCATTCACTCTCAGTCCTAAGTGTCATTCAGACTGGAAGCAGTAAGGGGCAAATAGACTTCCCTAGGGTAATGGTTCCCAAGCTGTGCGCTGCAGTAAACTCACAGGGGGCCGGCTCCCCCAGGCACTGCCATCTTAGCCAGGCCAAGATTTTGCGCCATTTCTGTGAAGTACTGGTGGCTATCTCATCATCCATGCCCAGAATAAGTTTGGGAACTGCTGCCGTAGAGGAAATTCTCATGACATGTCTCCCCTTCAGGCAGTTGGTCTTGCGGGCTGTCCAGGCAGAATCCTGCTATTGGACAGATGTGGCAGGAAGTGTCCCAGAAGCACCCAATTCAATTCAATTGTGTTGCCTCTCTCCAAGAACTCTTACCTCTTGAATTCCCCCTGCCTCCAGTAACATTCTCAGCCAGCCTTGGCAGGGCCTGTCAATTGCCTGTCATCTTTACAACTATCATAGTATGCCTGTTGGTGGTAGGGATGTGGGGTTTGGTGATATTTTTTCCAACATTTCTTAATTAAGACAGCAAATTGCAGTGCTATATGTTTTTATTCTACATTCTCATTCCAAGTTTGCATTTTTATTTTAAAAGCGTACTTTAAAAGTGTACTTGGTAGATGAAATAGGTGATATAGTATCAGCAGATGCAGCCCCAGTATCATTTCTGATTGAAAAAGTAGTCTGTTTTAATTTCTGGAAAATATTTTAAACACCAAAATGCAGTGTTTTGATTCAACACTGCATTTAAAAAAAAACGAACCCTGCCAAAAGGGGCGTGTTGTGTTTTTAGGCAGTGCTTAACAAAAAAAAAAAAAAGCACAACACAGACTATGACTCGTCACTGAAGGTGCCTTGACCTCAAGGTGAAAGAGTAACCGGGTGCTTTTATGGGATTTAGCTGCTTCTTGCTGGGGCAGATTCTTTTCCCAGTAGCAGAGGACTGTGTAAATGTGTCATTCTCCCTGGAGAATCTAGGGACAGTAAAAAGCAGTTTGGGGGTGAGCATGGTGGGGAGATATGCCTTTCATGTCTGTCTGGCACAGTACTTACAGTCTGTTTCTTTCTCTCCTCCCATCTGCATCAGCAACTGTACCAGATCCTGACAGACTTTGATATTCGGTTTTATATGTATGAACTACTCAAGGTGGGTATCAGGTGTTTAAGGTCACTTGCAGTTCTTGAGAATTGAGTGTTGATAGAGAAGTTGTGGGTTTTCTTTACCTATGGAAAGGAGGTTTGCTTTTGCTCCCCTCGGCCTGGTAGAAGCGGCAAACTTGTGTCTGTGCCATATTGCTTCATGCTGCAGGTGGGCTCACATTCACAGCTGCTCTCCCATGAAAGCATTCCTACATATAGGAAAAACAGCATGTGGCAAGGAAGCTGGACTAGAACTCTTTTTTTTCCAGATTGGATTAGTTTTCTATATGGCAGAACTTTATCTGGCAGTGCATTCACTCATTTCAGCTTGCACCTGCACTCTAAAATGGCACCACCTATATGTAGAACTGCCCCTATGTCTGTCCCAGTTCTCACAAATGGCAGGTAAACTTGCACATTGTCCCTTACCAGTCCATTTGAATACTTGGGACTCTATTGCTCCTGAAAGAGTTGGAGACCCTTCTGTTGCTAAGCTTTGTTCTTCACCTTGATGTGGCACCAAAATAAAACTGATCATAGGTTTTTATCTGGCAGAGCTAGGGTATATCTGAAGGTTCTTTATGGAGAATGTTGAATCTTAGTCTCTGGAGTGCTTCTAAAGGTGACTGACAGCACAGTCCTAACCTGTGCTAGAGTAGGTGGGCTTGCGGCCTGCACTGTATCCTAACACAGAGTGCGAGGCAGCTGATGCTCACTGTGGGGCAAGGGGTAAGCCCCAGCCAGCCGTATGGGGCTGCTCAGATCTATGCCCGCAAAACAGCAGGTGCAACTCACACAGCCAGGAGTGGTCTGGATCAGGGCTTCCTAGCCCACAAATGGGGATTAAGATACAGCCTAACAGCCCTGTCCCATCTCCTCCTCCCTTTCCAGGCCAGCCCACGCAGGGATCCGCCTTCCCTCCGCCCTGTTATGCTTCCCATCTGCCTCTGGCACGTCCTTGGCACAGCCCTGCACTGGCAGCACTAAACTGGTGCTTGGCCAGCACAGCTGGTGGGCTGTGCTGTGTAAGTGTGCTGGTGCTGCTGCCAGCACTAGCCCAGTGACCAAATCCATGGTGCAGACATGCCTTACGGCATGTTTGTGACAGTGCTGGTCTGGTGCAAGAGCACTGCATCGGTGCAACACCAGTTTAGGATTGTACTCTGAGATTTCTTGATTTAAGAGAACCTCCTGGAGTAGTTTTCCTTCACAACCACCTTGTCCAAGCAATAATTGGGCCTTGCAAATGCATCGAGACTCCCTTGATGCTTCTGGAACCTTCTATAGGAAAGCTCAAGTCAGGTCAGAACTGCGGAAAGAAGTCAGTCACACAATGTGTGACTTTGGAAAACAGAAATTGTGTGTTTTCTGGTCTTTGATTGCAATAAATGATAAGTTATCCATGCTTCTGCTGCCTGCCTTTATCTTCCTTGCATGTTCTCAAATGCAAAGCAGCCTCTAAACAAATCATGCATGTTCACAGGGCAAGCGAGTTTATCCTATGAAGTCATTTATATTGACAGTGCTCTGGAAACGGTTGCTGCTACTGTGAACGCAAAAGGCAGATTTGGTATATTTGTCAGGTATTTTGTTGTGGCCATCTCTGCTTCCTTGCTCCTGTAGCGTTTCTGTCTGATTCTTGGCATGTGCATCTCTGTTCTGCGCTTGAGGATAACTTTGTGCATTGTGGCCTTGGGGCACATCAGTATCCACTTTAGCACACAAATCTTTCTACTGCTCTTTAGCCCCTCCTAAATCCAACTGAAGAGGTTGTACTGCAGGTCTCCTCCTTTAAAGTATTCTCCTCCATATGAGACTCATTATGGCCATGAAATGTTGCTGTAGCTTGTTTCCAGGCTTTAATCTTGGAAGTTTTGGCTCTTCCAACCTCAGGTTCCAAGGAAATGAAGAGGGCAGAGAGTTTGGTAAATGGGAGCCTGCCCTATATTTGGACTTCTGAATGCTAAGATGTTTGCTTCAGTACAGTACAACAAACTAACCACTGGGATAAGAACTGCATTTCTGACAGTCAAGCTCCTCTTTTTGTTTTTCTAAGGCTGGGGGAGTGGAATTGGCACATGCTAATGGCTGCATTCCTATTGTCTCATCAGTGAAGACATTACATCTATTTTATGTTGGGTGTTAACTTGTATATGTGTCTGGCAGGCCTTGGATTACTGTCACAGCATGGGGGTCATGCACAGAGATGTCAAACCTCACAACGTCATGATAGACCACCAACAAAAAAAGGTACTGCCATGGGGAAGGTATTGGAATGAGGAAATGTATGTTTCTGTGGCTCACTCATGGTTTAGACTTTGGGCCTCTCCCTCTTCTCCACTCCCAGATCTCAAAGGTGGGCTTCCAGTGCTGGATACCACTGTAAGCTGTTGCCAGGGGGGAAGCTCCAGCTGAGCTTTCTCTTGGCCTGCCCAGTTCTCACTCGAAAGTGGTCTCCTCTTCTGGAAATGATGGTTGGATACAAACCAGTGAGACATGCAGCCAGCTCTGTTTTTCACTAGTGATATTGTATGCTCTATTTCCTTAGATGTGTGACTGGAGGAGGGGCTTGGCAACCAAATCACCTCTGATAGACTGGAAATGATTCATGTCCTAACACCCTGAAGAGCCACTGCCAGTTAGTGTAGACAGTACTGACTTACCTGGAGCAGTTGCCTTGATGCATCATATGTTCACAGATGGGCTGTTGCACTGCATCCTTTCTGAAGACTTGAGAACCTTCTGTGTGCTTGAGACCAAATGATAATCTCTGAGGGTCATGCTGCCCTTCCTGTCGATCTTCCATTCGCCTTCCTTGCTTTAACCAGCTGGACATCTCCTGTGATGCCCAGTATTTCCTCCCCAGGCTTTGTTGCCCATCCCCTGTCATGTTTTTCTTGGTCATGCCTGTGCAGTGGCAGACAGCTTTGGTTTCCTCTAGGCTCCCTGCACTGAGCAAAGCCAGCTTTTAATCTTGGTGTGTGTGAAGTCTGGGGAATTAATGGGGAGGGGACCACCATTTTAAGAGATCTTAAAAATATGCTTTTCTTTTTATGGGCTGCTAATTCAGAGAGGGCTGTTTCTGGGGTCTGCCGAACTGCAGCATCCTTGAAGGTGCAAAGCTGTGTTGTGACCTCTGTGTTACAGAGTCTTGCTGGCAGATTTCTGCACCTTTATGAGGCAGGAAGACCAGCATGTTCCTGGGAGCACCACTTCTGCAGAGGTTCTTCCCCTTGCAGCTGTCCCTGTGCATTAACATTGGTTTGGGCCTTAAGGCTTAACTGTTCTTTCACACCCGTGCATGCAGCTGGTCCCTCTTTCAGTTAACTGTACTTTAAACAACAGGTGGCTTTTGGCTAGCAAAATGAATCATCCAGCCACAGATAATCTGCCCAGGATAGTGGGGCTAACATTACAGGGCACAACAGGATTTGAGCAACAGCATGGGTGGCGGCTGCATGAGTTCCATGCACAGAGCTGTGCATTTTCATTGAGGAGTTGGTAAGACTCCTTGACTTGTTGTCTTGCTCATTCATAGTTGCGGCTCATAGACTGGGGCTTGGCAGAATTCTACCATCCAGCTCAGGAATACAACGTCCGTGTGGCTTCAAGGTACTTCAAAGGTCCAGAGCTCCTTGTGGACTACCAAGTAAGATTCTGCTTCTGGTTGGTTTCTTTCTGTTCTGTCTGAAAGCCTGTTGGGCAGTTCCATCCAGAACTGCTGCCCTCTGCTCCCTATGAGCAGCACAGAGTGTCCAGTTGGTCCAGCTGAAGGTTGCTTCCTGGCTGGCACAAGGGAAGGGCATGTAGAGAGGCATTCTTGGTGAATGCTTCTGTGCTGCATGGTTTGCTCTATGGTTTGCTAGAATCTGCAGGTGGGCATTTGTGGGAAAGCAGTGAAGAACTCCTTACCTGTTAAGCTTTTTAACTGTTCCTTTCTCTCATTGAGAATGACAGAATGAGATACAGGTTTGAAGACTGAGTTGAACAAAGTGGGGGGGGGCTCACTTCAGTCCTTGTTTTTGAACTCAGCAAAGTCTTTCCTAGTGGGATCGTCTTACAAGGGCTCACTCTATATCTCAGACAGTCACCTTACACTTTGCAAACCTTCTGTGGCCTCCTTCAGAGGTTCCCCTTCTCTAGCACCTCCATTTAAGGCCTTCAGAGAGGGGACGTCTGACGTGTTAATGGATGTGGAGGAGGGGGTCATTGGCTGCAGGAGAGGCCTTCCTAGCTGATGGTGTGAGATATGGGGAGGCAGGGAAGTAAATGGTGTAAAATTAACCAGTGCTGAATATGCATTGTGGAAAACTTATTTCATTTTGGGGGAAATGGTGGCAGGGCAGAGCTGTTACCAGACCAGGCAATCCTCTTAACAAAAGTGTACCCTTTCTCTTCAGCCTCCCTCAAAGTGCCCATGTTCATTAAAGGTGGCACAAAGAGGGAGGAAATTGCAGGGTCATGAAATCGACAGTGCCTCGATTCAAATCTGCTCCAGCAATTCTGGTCTTTCCTTAGTAGTTGCTAGGATAGATGGGGATTGGGAAGGAAAAAATGAGATTCTGGTTTGCCCAAAAGATTCTTTGAAGTTGTTTTCCTCCAGCTACAGGAGCATTGCTGTTACACAGTGTTAAATACTTGAGGATTTTGTATGCCAATAAAGGTATCATATCACTTAAGGATTTTGAAATCCAAGCTGGAGTTGCAATTCTAACTATCAGCACCGTGTGCAGTCACCCGGGTGCAAAAGACATGCTCCTCCCTCATGGCCATTTTCTGCTTTTCTCTACCTCCTCCTAGATGTATGACTATAGCTTAGACATGTGGAGCTTAGGCTGTATGCTGGCCAGCATGATCTTCCGAAAAGAGCCTTTTTTCCACGGTCAAGACAACTATGACCAGGTGAGAAATGAGGTCATAAAATACCTTGCTGGGGTGGGGAGCCGCTTGTTGAATATGATTTCTCTTTCTCCATCTGTCTTGGGAAGAGGCAGGCAACGTAAGTATGTATTAAAAGAAAAACTAATATTAATAAATTAAGGATGCCAATAATCATATTGAGTAGATTTCTAAAAATGAGGCTAGGTTCAAAAGGATAAAAAGATAAGTACAGTGTGGAAATACATGTCTTCAGTAACTAAGTAAGAAATCTCTTTACACAGTTAGATTTAACTTTTGTTAGCTGATTTCACAAGAACAAAGCTACTAACTTGAAGTAAATGATGTTGACATCTCCCAGGCAGAATAGAGATTTCCAATAAGATCTTCCATCATGCAGCCTTCTTTAGTGTTGATTTGTTATTGCACTCTTTGTTCCAGTATGATTGACAACTGTTCTAGCCAATGGGAGCAATTTATTCTGAGAAACATGATGCCAATTGGGGCCAGTTTCCTGCCTTCACTTTAATTATGTCTCCTATAGTGCTGTTTCACATTCTGGAATGGCTCTACTGTATAATGAGACATATTACTATATTTTAATTCAAGGAATTGGGTCGGATTATTGCTACTGCAAAGACACCAGAATTGATTTCTAAACTGCCTTGCTTCCTGCTATCTCTGAGATTTTGGCTAGTTCTTACCGTGGTTCTCACTTTAGAACCTATTGACTTCAGTTTCTAAATCTTGCCCTTCTGTGGGTGTAGGTAAAATATAACCCGTAATTACTGGAAGTGTTGTTGAGCACATATTTCACCTTAAGTAGAAATAGCCTCATCTCTGATCTCAGGCTTCACTTTTCAAACAAAGCAACAATCGTCAAGTGCAGATAAATCCTGAAATATCTGCCAGAGATGACACCTGGAGTCTGAGTCCATGCACCTCTGCCTCTGTGCAACCCTGAGGTTGGGATGGTAGTATGTGGACACCTCCTGTCCTGTCATCCATGTGAGGCAGGCCTAATTCTGTGATGGCTTTTGAAAAATTTCTATCACTTATGGAAACCTCATTTATTTATTCCAATGAGAAGAATAATTGGTAAGCCCCTTCTTGCTTGAAGAAAAAATTGTGTCTGTGTTCAAGCCCAGCTAGCATAGCCCTTCCAGGAAAGGGGTTGCTTCTCTGCCTGGCTTCTGTCTCTCTTCCTTGAATTGGCAGCTCTTGAACCAGATTTGTTGCAGTGTAGTAACAGTGTGCATGACTTTTCTAATGCCACACATGTTTTCTTTATTGCAGTTGGTCCGCATTGCAAAAGTTCTTGGTACAGATGAATTATATGGCTATCTGAAGAAGTATCACATAGAACTGGACCCACACTTCAATGATATCTTGGGACAGTAAGTTTTTTGTGTTGATTTTTTTCTCTGTAAACAGAGGAGGACTTAACATGAAGTGTAAACCTTTTTCCCAATCTCTGCTGGAAAAGAGTATAGTGCAGTTGATTCAACGGCTCACCCATCCAGATCCAAATTGGTGCCGAAGAGTTGTTGGCTTCTGCTTTCTACATCCCTGATTTTCTAAGGCTATAAATGACAGAAAACAAGGTTCAGTTTTCAGTCATTCAGTGTAGCAACTGTCATTCAGGAGTGTGCCTCTTAAGGTATTTTGTTGAGGCCCACAGACTGTTGATAGTATCCAAAGAATTTTTGCTCTGCAGTATTTTTGAGAGATCCAAATCTTCATCCTCAGACTTTTGGAAAACATGAAGACCATTATGTTTTTGGAAACTAGAAAGCAAATGGCAATTAATATTTTTGGCTTTTTAAAGGTAAACTGTTCAGATTTTAAGAACCCATTAGTGGGCTCTTGATTATTCTTGCCAAGGAGAGGGAATTTGTCTTACTTTCCAGTGTATCAGGAAGGCTTTTGACAGAAGCAAAAAGTATTTCACTTTTCACAGTTTTGTATGCATGCTGAGGTCCACTGTCATTCTGCAAGCTTAAACACTGCAGGAGACGTGCGTGTGTTATTCCCCCTCTCTCTCCCTTCCGCAGCTCAGAGGGAGCAGGAAGATCCTACTGAGTTTATTAAAATCTAGTTGCGAGGACATCTGCATAGGATTACATCTCTGGTCAAATTTGTAGTCCCCGTTTTCCTATAATGCAAGCATACAAGACTTGTACTAGGCAAAGCAATTATGTAGCCAAATGTTTATTGCCTTGGCAATTCCAGGAAGTAAAAGAATTGTTCAAAAATTGAATTTTATGTTCCTTTTGGAGTTCACAGTGTGTTATAATATTAGGCAGCCTTTTTTGAATTCATAAACATGCACTCTGGTTAAAAAAACAAAACAATGATCCAAAAGTATATAGCCCTTCACTCAGTTTAACTAAGCAAAATAATTTTATGGGGGGGAACAAGCAGTGCCATATAACTGCTTCAATGTTGCAACTGCGTTAATTAGCAAAAAATCAAAATCTGTTTGACTTTTCAACCCATGGAATATCTATTTTGGCAGCTTAAAATGCTTCTGGGATAGATTTATACTCAACCTGCCAAATGCCTTGGGTTAGTAATAATGACAGGTGGAAACAAAATGAGTAAATAGGGTCTCCCTGGGTCAGAGATGTGCTCTCCAGATCTGTGTGTGAAACATGAATGATCTTTCTGGGAGCTACCATTACACTCCTCTCATCAAGAGATGGTGACTTGATCAGGCTGCAGCCTCACAGACTGACTGCTCTGCCCACTTTCAGACATTCGCGGAAACGTTGGGAGAACTTCATCCATAGTGAAAACAGACACCTGGTCAGCCCTGAAGTCTTGGACCTTCTGGACAAACTCCTGCGATATGACCATCAACAGAGGCTGACTGCCAAAGAAGCTATGGAGCACCCCTATTTCTGTAAGTCTCTTGGGGAAGACAGGAGCAGCACAGGTGGGCTTGAGCTGGGAAATCGGGCCTGATGCCTACGTTGAGTAAGCACTTGCTTTATGTTCTCAGTATAGGACCTGATAAATGCTTAGCAAACCCCAGGGCTTTGGTGTTGAACTGTTCTGAAATGTTTTGGTCCTTGGTGGAGGAAAAGCGATGATTCCTCAAATCAGATATCTTCTTTCACATTAATATTCAGGAAAAACTGGTGTGAACTTTTATGAAATTAAAAAGCCGTAGCGTCACATTTGGGGGGGG